>PVJC01038296.1:0-16816 GCA_004026665.1 Murina feae | reverse complement strand
GGGGCACCAGGCCGGCAGAGGGGGACAGTTGTAGGGGACCCAGGACTGCAGGGGAGGATAGTTGGGGGGGGCATCCTGGCAGGAGGAGGGCAGTTAGGGGCAATAAGGCCAGCACAGGAGCAGTTAGGCATTGATCAGGCTGGCAGGGGAGTGGTTAGGGGCAATTGGCAGCAAGAGGTCAGGAGCCAACAGTCCTGAATTGTGAAAGGGATGTCCCAGATTGGAAAGGGTGCAGCTTAGGCTGAGAGACACCACCCCCACCCCCCACTCCTGCTCCTTGCAAGAATTTTGTGCACTGGGCCTCTAGTCCTACATAATAAAAGGTTAATATGCAAATTGGCCAAATTGCAGAATAATTGGTCGCTATGGTGTGCACTGATCACCAGGGGGCAGATGTTCATGCAGGAGCTGCCCCCTATTGGTCAGTGCACTCCCAGAACCAACCTTCCCTGGGTGGCCAACCTCCCATGGTCTCTTCCTCCTCTCCCCTTAGCCCCAATCAGCACTGGACGAGATGGCACTCATCAGACCTGAAGCTGGCCAGGCCGAGGAACCCCACCCATGCACAAATTCATGCGCCACGCTTCTAGTATAGAACATAATACTTGAATTTCAAATACAATAATTAGTTCTCCTTTTACAGAGTTGGGCAAAATAATTAGTTCTCCTTTTACAGAGTAGGTGTAAAGTTGTTCATATGGAAAATAATACAATCCTATATAATAAAAAGCTAATATACAAATCAACTGAATGGAAGAACCACTGATCATTATGATGCACACTGACCACTAGGGGGCAGACTCTCAATGCAGGAGCTGCTCCATGGTGGTCAGTGTGTTCCCACAGAGGGAGCACTGCTCATCCAGAAGTCTGGTTCACGGCTGGCAAGCACAGCAGCGGTGGTGGGAGCCTCTCCTGCCTCCGTGGCAGTGCTAAGGATGTCTGACTGATGGCTTAGGCCTGCTCCCCACTGGAAGCGGGCCTAAGCCTTCAGTCGGACATCTCCTGATGGCTCCCAGACTGCGACAGGGCCCAGGCCAGGCTGTGCACTGGACCTCTAGTAATAAATAATAATGTAAGAATAAGCTCTGTTTTGTCCACTCACAACTGTACACCTACTTTTGCCTAACCCTGTATTTTGATTTAGTTAAAAATATTACATTACCATAAATATGGGAACTTAAAACTTCAGGAATAATTAGAAGTATATTCATGTTAATATACACATACTTCCAGTGTTCTCATCAATTTCTGCTTTAGTGCAACCTTTGTGATCTACAGAAATAAAACAAAACAAAAACAAATAGAAAACTCAAAACAAAAGCAAGAAAACAACACATAAGAAAAACAAAGGCTGGTAGGAAAAGATAAACTTGTATAGGTTAAACTATTTTTCTGGAAGAAACTTCCTTTAACATTATTCTCTCTTTTAAAAAAAAAATATTTGGAGGAGGGATAGAGAGATCAATAGGTCTGCTGCCTCCTGCATGGCCCCCACTGGGAATTGAGCACGAAGGTATGTGTTCTGTGACCTTAACCAAGATCAAACCAGGACCCTTTGGTCTGCAGGCCGACACTATATTCACTGAGTCAAAATGACTAGGGTTGGAGAAACTCTTTTAAATAGGTTAAAAAAAAAAACAAACCCTTCAAGCTATATAAAATAATTTACAAAATAGTACTCTGGGTTTTCTAAAGATCATTGGATGATAAAATCTGTACATTTTGCATTAAAGTTTTAAAATGTTATCATAAAATTTAAAAAGCTGGTCTCCTATACTTGAGGAATGTTTACTATTATATTTTCACCAAAATATTTCCAAAAATCTAGACCATCTATCTGTTCCTTAAAATTATGTATATATTGCTTATCATCATAGTGATCCCTTAGTTTAGACTATTTTATAGAGTCAGTTGTAATGGCTATCACATAACATTTTAGACATGAAAGAGAAATTTAAAAGCATTAAAATCAAAACCATGCTTGTTTGACAAAATAAAACATAGTAAACAAGTACCATTAGAAGTGACTTTATGCTATTAATTAACCTGAAGTAAATCATACTTATAAATAAACACTGGAAAGAGTATGCATGATCAATGATTATGGTTTCCTTGGCACCATTACAGTCCATTAGTTATTTTAAAAGTTATTTTACATTCAAAACAAGATTATGTCTAATTTAGACATAATTCATTCTTTTCCCCTTATCTTGGCTCAACAACAAAAAAGTTTTGTATTTATAAGCCAAAAAACTTGCATAGTACAGCATATGAATACTTAAAGTTTTTCAAAATTACTTTCATATATTTGGGAAGTATTTTATAACAGTTGACTTCTAGCTTGACTGGCAATCTAATTCTTTTGCATTGATTAAAAGTAGAGTGGTCTAAAATTTTGCTATTAAGATTAAGTAAATTTTGAACGATAGCTTTGCTGGGTAAAGTAATTTTGGCTGTAGGTTCTTGATATTCATCACTTTGAATATTTCTTGCCACTCCCTTCTGGCCTACAAAGTTTCTGTTGAGAAATCAGCTGACAGTCGTATGGGTGCCCCCTTGTAGGTAACTAACTGCTTTTCTCTTGAAGCTTTTAAGATTCTCTCCTTGTCTTTTGCTCTTGGCATTTTAATTATGATATGTCTTGGTGCGGTCCTCCTTCAGTTCCTTTCGTTCAGAATTGAGGGTCGGATAAAGAGCTTCACAGACAAGAAAAAGCTAAAAGAGTTCATCACCACCCAACCAGTACTATATGAAATGCTGAAAGGTATCCTTTGAGAATGAGGAAGAAGAAAAAGGAAAGTAAAAATTATGAACAACAAATATATATCAACGAGTGAATCTAAGAATAAAGTGAATAAAAAATCTAATGAGCAGAATAAACTGGTGAATAGAATAGAATCAGAGGCATAGAAAGGGAGTGGACTGACAATTTTTGGGGGTTAAGGGTGTTGGGGATGCGTGAAGAGAATGGACAATAATTGTACACCTATGGATGAGGACAGTGGGGGGGCAAGGACAGAAGTTGGGGTGGGAAATGGGAGGAAGGGAGCTATGGGGGAAAAAAGAGGAACAACTGTAATAATCTGAACAATAAAGATAAATTAAAAAAAAGATTAAGTAAATTTTTAAAATAAACATATAGTTATAGTATAATATAAAATGCTCATTAACTCTCATACTTCAAAGTTAGAAATTAATTAGTCCAACTAATACAAATATTCAACCATACACAAATAGTATTAATTTTATCAGAGGAAATGAAATGTAAAAACAAAGAAGAACAGGAAATTAAGTAGTAAGGAAATGAAATGATTCATACAGACCTTAATCCCTTTTCAGATTCTAAGTTTAGCAGTTGCAGGATAGGCTCGATAATAAATATTATTCTAGTTTACTCAGAAAACTCTTGTGTCAATTTTACTCTCACTCAAGGATATTTTTTTCCATTGATTTTCAGAGAGAGTGGGAGGGAGGGAGGGAGAAGGAGAGAAATACAGAGAGCGAGAGCAAGAGCGAGAGACAGAGCGAGAGACAGAGAAAGAGAGAAATATTGCTGTGAGAGACACATTGGGTAGTTGGCTCCTGCATGCTCCCCAATCAGAGTTAGGGAGCAAACTATAACCCAGGTATGTGTCCTTGACTGGAAATCAAACCCTCAATCCTTTGGTTTGTGAGTAGATATTCCCACAACTGAGAAACACCTGCCAGGGCTTGTCAATTTTAGATTAACATCATAACTATGGATCTAGCCCTGGTTTAAAATCGGAAGAAACAAAACAAGAATTCCTTTGTCGAATATTATGAAAAGCAGTTTTCCCACAATAAGAACAGTATTCCAGCAATTATGAAGTCAACTATTTAATCTAATAAAAGAGTAATATTGAAATTGACCGTTTCTTTGGAACGTCTAAGCCATGCCCACCAGTCTATCAGAGCAGCTGTATGCAAATTAACCCAGCCAAGATGGATGCCAGCAGTCACAGAGCTGGAGTATACAGCAGGCTTCCATTGCTCCAAGAGTAAACTGTCTGCCAGCTGGCTGGGCTTCTCCAGGCTCAGGCAACAACATAGTGCAACATTGTTTCAATTATAGAAGCTTCGGAGCTTAAGCAAACAGCAGGCTTCTATTGCACCAGTGATGGAGAAAACTGACTGTCTAGGTGGCTGGGCCTCTAACTAAGGCAACATTCTTTCAATTATAGAAGCCACGGAGCTGAACCAGACAGGAGGCTTCCTTACTTGTCTAGGCCTCAACTTAAAGGAACAGTGTATCAATTATAGGAGATAAATAAACCCCAGAAACCTGCTTCCAGCCAGCCTTGCTGGGACATGGGTCAATGGGAGCTGTGGGCAGCCTGAAAGCCTGAAAACGCCCTTCAGCCCATCACCCAGGCTGGTCACACCCCGATGGGGTGAGGGTCCACACTGGGGGGCTTGGCCAGCCTGCAAACAGCCATCAGCCCCTCACCTAGGCTGACCAGGAACACCAGCAGGTGGACATCCTCAGAGGGGTCCCACACTGTGAGAAGGCACAGGCCAGGCTGAGGGACCTCCCGAGTGCAAAAATTTTTGTACACTGGGCCCCTAGTCTCATATAATAAAGAGCTAATATGCTAATTAGACCAAATAGCAAAACAACTGTCCAGACTACCTTCCAGATGTAGCTGGGGCTGGGAGGGCTGAGCCCATTGCACAAATTTCATGCATCAGGCCTCTAGTAGTCTAATAAAAAACTAACAAGTATTAATATTTAATACGTATTTTTGTTCCTCTTAAAAACATAGCTTTAGAATTTATGTGGATGAGTTTAAACCAATAAAGTCATTCACTTAAACAAAAACAATATTTAATGATAGACTGATTATTTAAAAAGGTATAATGAATAAAATATTTATGAGAAAATTTTGTTTAGCAATCTGATTGGTTTGAACTGAACTAAAGCACTAGCAGAGTATAAGTTGAGTGGACATTTTCCCACAGAGCAACATAATATTGTGATAAATATTTGAAAGTGGAATCATTCTGCCAAGGCAGTTTTTCAATCCCATTTAGAAAAAATAATACAATATGTGTCTTGTTTCCTTCAATTTTGTTTTTTTAAAAAAATGTTGTTTTGTACAACAGTAAAATTAAGTCACTTAGTTGACCAATTAGCTGAAGTAATTTTCTGATTTATTATTTATTCATTCTTTAGCTGCTGCAATTTAGACAATCATTCTACATATTGATATTCCAAATTATATTTTGGTATTTTTGTAGCTCTCAATGAATTCCCTTGGGTTTTGTTGTTTTTTTTTCTGAGATTTTTTTATTGACTTTTTTTTTCATTGAAAGAGAGACCAAGGGAGAGGGAGAGAGAAAGAGAAACATCAATGTGAGAGTGAAACATCAATCTGCTGCCTCCTGCACACCCTCCAACTGGGATCGTGCTCCCAGCTCAGGCATATACCCTTGAGGAGGAATCAAACCAGCAACCCTTTAGTGCACAGGAAGATGCCCAACCAACTGAGCCATAGGCTAGGGCTGTCTTAGATAAATATTTGATTTAAAACACTTCTATTTTTACTATTCACAATACAACCTGACCAATATGTTGACCTTATTTTGATTTGATCTCAAGTAAATTATTTTTTATATATATTTCATTTATTACACATCCTTTAAGCTCACAAAATGTATATGCATATATGTGAAATTATGAGGAATTCATTTGATGTACACAAATTGGAGGAATTCAATATGTAATCATTCTTTCACATGTATATATGAATTTCAAAAGCAGAGATAGCCAGGTTCATAAAATTTTCAGCTTTAAGAAGTCTATTTAGATAAAGCTATACCTTCATATATTTGTTCAATTATCACTTATCATTTCTTTTTTATCATTAATAACCATGTCCTTAAGTGACATGTTATAGGAATCATTCTTAAAGAATCATTTAAAGTCTTTGCTTTTGCTATAATTTGATTCTACACAGAGCAGTCTAATGAAACCATAGAAAAATAGTTTTGTGATTCTAAGCTATAGAAACTTGTGTGTTCTTTTGCCAAAAGATGAACTTAAACCCTGGTGTGATTCTTTATCCACAGTATTTTTCATGAATAAAATATCAAAACCACAAACCCCAGAGAGAGCGCTTGGGTTAAGTGTTTGTGGAACTCTTTTTCTCAGTATGTCATTTCTTATTCTTCTTCTATGTTTCCTTAGCTGACTCTCTCAGTATGACCTCATTATGTCTTACTTCAGCAAGGCTTCAAAATACTGTCATTGATGAAAAGGCTCTTTGCTCTGACAGCAAGTGGTGAAGGTGTAAATTACATGGGTAGATGAAGAAAAGATGTTCCGAAGAATCTAAACCCATTTTGCCTTCATGATTTGGACAAATTCATTCAATGAGCTAATGAGCTGTGAGAAATGAGCTGCATTTTAAACACATCGCTTAGTGCCGAGGGTGTTGGACTAGGCTTGGTTCTATCATGAGAAAGCTGCAGAGTCACACACTGTGTTAGGAAATTCAGAATAACTAACCTATCTTATATTTTTAGGAAGAGTAATAAAAAGAGTAAGATTTAAAAAAAAAACCAACAGTTTTTTTTTTCACCTCTTTTGTTGAGAAATATAATGTTTTTAACATGCCTCTCGGTGGTAAAAAGTATTTTACTTCTTGTGTGTGAGATTTTACACAATTTGATTTATGTAAAACCATGGATTGTGGCTGACAGACTTTATAAGAAGAGGAGGCATGAGAATGAAAACTGGTGATGTAGAGAAAAATAATGGCTCAGGGCTGACAGTGAGACCAACGCTTACACAATGGTAAAGAACAGAACCAATTAAATGTTGGTTACCAAAGATTAATAACAACAGAAACCAAACACAGGGAAATAGACAAGATCACAAAACGGCTCTCCGGACCGTCTCATGCATTCCAAGGAAGGAGTTGTTTAGTACTTTAAATATGATTTTTAGAAAAACATGGTGAAATAGCTACTCTAATTTTCTGTGAAGTCTGAAAGAAAGAGAGCATCCTCCATCTGCAACGAGGAGATTTTTTTCTTCTAAAATAAGATTATTTGACTTATTTTAGACATGATCTAATATAATTATTACTGACTTACTGTGACCATAAAATGTGTATAAAATATATAGGTAAGATGCATTTTAACCATAACAAAATATCATTAATAGTTTTCTACTTTATTTCCAAATAATTTATAGAAATGGAAATGTTAAGAGGCATACCATCCCATTACTAGGTGTTTCTGAAAATGACCAATAAATAAATATGCCTTGTTCTTACATCCAAATAATGAAAAATAAAATCCAGTCATAGCAGTGCCTTCATTAAATTAAGAATGTGGTGAGAAAATACTGAAAGTACATACATTACACTGGAAATGTCACAAGTGAACCTTTGATTTTTCTGTTTTGGGAAGAAATGATTATTTCTGTTTTACAATTGTATTAAGCTAATGTAGCATTTTTCCTTTTTCATAAGTCTCTTGGTAAACATATTAAAGAAAATGACCAAATTTCCCATTGCATATTTCTCTTAGTTTTGTTCATTTCCCTCATAAATTTGGACTCTACTCATAAAAGGAAACATAACCCCCAATAATACATTTTTATGTGACATAACCATGTAGACACATGATTTCAAAGTAACCATTCTGCTTCAGAAACTATTTCCTAAAGAAATGATCCTGAATATAAAAAATATATAAAAACATATTTTGAACATAAATGTTTATAATTAGCCTTTATGAAGCAAAAAATGGAAACACTCTGATTATATATATATCTATATGGAAGTAACTATATCACTCTAAAGGATTACTTGCCTTAAAATTTTGATAACGGTGTATTTTTCTCTTAATTTTATTTTTTTATAATTATAAAAGTGTATTGTGTATAGATCTTTTTACTAGAAACTGCATAGGAATAATGAAATATGATGTAATAATGGTTTCAGAGGATTTGTGAAGGCCAATCACTACGCAACACAATTTATAAGAATTATTACTTCATTACTCATTCCAAGCCTATGAGATATTGCATTATTATTTCTATTTTATTGATGCATAAATGGTTCAAAGCAGATAAAACTATAAAATTGCTATGAAGTAGAGAAATCAGGACTGGACCCCATGGAAGTTCAGAGCTGTGTCTTAACCAATAAGTTACATCATTTCCCCTGATAAAGATGAACAATTAATGTCTGTAGCCTCAAACAGTAGAAAAAAAACAGTATATTCATATATGACAATGTTAAATGCTGTCTGCAAATGAAAATAAACATCTACTTGGGCTGAAAAATACAAGTTTCCTCTCAACAGACTGAGGAGAAAGGATGATCTGACAGTTACTAAGTTAAGAATAAATATATCTCCCAAGATTCTAGAGCAGCTATAAAATGTTATAATGGCCTCTTTTTTGAGTGATTGCTGCTTTCTCACCATTTGCATGATTTGGTACTTGTATCATCACTAGACTAGAGGCCTGGTGCATGGATTCATGCAACAGTGGGGTTCCCTGGCCTGGCCTGTGCCCTCTTGCAATCCAGGACTCCTTAGGGGATGTCAGAGAGCTGGGTTCAGCCCAACCCTCACAGGCCAGGTTGAATGACCACACTAGTGCATGATTCCACACACTGGGCCTCTAGTATGCATATAAGATCTCTGGTTAATCTCTTTCTACCCTCCTCCCTCCCTCCTTCCCCCTGAGATCCATTAGTCTGTTAAATGTTTCCATGCCTGTGCACTGACTGTCATTGCTTATCATAGCTATCGGACAGTCTGCTGCTCACTTGGGCTTTTATATAGATAGATAACCAATCACTAAGTCACCCTCACTTTATGAGAGCACCCAGTGCCTACTAGCACCCACTTTTCCTAATCTTCCCCCAGACCAATCTATACTTTCCCCAGACTTTTCTTAAAATCATTCCATGTGAAGCCAAACCTTACAAAGGACAACACTTTGAACTCTCACCCTCCTACATAATATAATTAATGTAATCTATGCCAACAAAAGGGGAATATGCTAATTAGACCAAGTCAACCAGACATCTTCCGGATGTCCAGCTTCCTTCCATAGAGTTAGGGGGTGACCAGGTCAGCAGGGGGGCAATTAGGGGACAACCAGGCTAGCAGGGGGGCAGTTAGGAGGCAACTAGGCCAGCAGGGTACCAGTTACAGGGTGACCAGGACAGAAGGGGAACAATAAGGGGACAATGAGGCTGCAAACAGAAGCAGTTGGGGGTGATCAAGAAGGTGGGTAGTGTGGATAGGGGAAATCAGGCAGGCAGGCAGGTGAATGATTAGGATCCGACAGTCCCACATTATGACTGCAAGTTTAGGCCCCATCCTGCAGGGCCTATAGTATAATATAATATAATCTTATATAATAAAACGGTAATATGCAAACTGACCCTAACAGCAGAACAACTGGGAATGACTGGTCACTATGACACACACTGACCACCAGGGGGCAGACGCTCAATGCAAGAGCTGCTCCCTGGTGGTCAGTGTGCTCCCACAGGGGGAGCTCTGCTCAGCAACAAACCAGGCTGACACTGCTAGCACAGCAGTGGTGGTGGGAGCCTCTCCTGCCTCCTCAGCAGCACTAAGGATGTCCGGCTGCAGCTTAGGCCTGCTCCTGCTGGCAAGTGGACATCCCCTGAGAGCTCCCGGGCTGCCAGGGGGATGTCTGACTGCCAATTTAGGCCCGATCTTCTGGGGAGCAGGCCTAAGTCAGCAAGTGGACATCCCCTGAGGGGTCCCAGACTGTAAGAGGGCACAGGCCAGGCTGATAGAGCCCCCTAAGTGCACAAATTTTGTGTACCAGGCCTCTAGTCTATACTAATAAAAGGGTAATATGCTAATTAGACCAGACATCTTCCTGATGTCCTTCGGGACAAAACCATGGTGGTGGGGACCAAGGCAGAGGCAGTTAGGGGCAATCAGGTAGGCAGGGAGGGCAGTTAGGGGGCAATCAGGCTGGCAGGCAGAGGTGGTTAGGGGCATCAGGCCAGCAGGCAGAGTGGTTAGGGGCATCAGGCTGGAAGAAAGGTGAGTGGTTAGGAGCTAGCGGTCCCAGATTGTGAGAGGGATGTCATGGGTTGGAGAGGGTACAGGCTGGGCTGAGGGAGTGGGCAGAGAGCTACAGGAGGGCAGGGAAGTTAGTGGAGAGGTACAGGAGGTCAGGGCAACAGGTGGAGAGCTACAGGAGAGTGGTAGTGACTTACTGGTGCATGAATTTGTGTGCAAGACACTAATATAATATAATATAATATAATATAATATAATATAATATAATAATCTAACAAAAGAGAAACATGCAAATTGTTGTCACTCTGCTATACCTAAGCCACACCCACCAGCCTATCAGAGCAACTATATGCAAATTACCCCAGCCAAGATGGCAGCCTGCAGCCGCAGAGCTGGAGCAAGCAGGAGGCTTTCCCCAGCGATGGAGGAAGCCAAACTTCCTGCCTGCCTAGGCCGGCTGTGGCCTCTGCTCAAGACAACAAAGTTTTAATTAAGATAAATAAACCCCAGATACCTGCTTCCATCTGGCTTGGGCTCAAGGAAGCACTGGGAGCCTGGATTGTCAGGGGCAACCTGACCTGGGCTCTGGTTAGAGCAACAAAGTTTCAATTATAGAAGTTTAATAAATCCCAGATACCTGCTTCCAGCCAGCCTCTCTGGAAGCTTGGGTTGCTGGGGCCTTGGCCAGCCTGCAAACAACCATCAGCCCCTCACCCACCCAGGCTGACAAGGCACCCCCACGGGGACCCCCACCCTGAAGGGAGTGTGGCCATATGAAAACGGCCCTCAGCCATTCACCTAGGCTGGCCAGGCACCCCAGCGGGACCCCCACCCTGATTCAGGACACACTTCAGAGAAAACCAATCGGCCCCAGGCCTCTATCCTATATAATAAAAGGGTAACATGCAAATTGACCCTAACAGCAGAATGACTGGGTTGACTGGTCACTATGACACACACTGACCACCGGGGGGCAGACGCTCAATGCAGGAGCTGCCCCCTGGTGGGCAGTGCACTCCCACAGGGGGAACTCTGCTCAGCCACAAGCCAGGCTGCCAGCTGCCAGCATAGCAGTGATGGCAGAAGCCTCTCCCACCTCCTCAGCAGTGCTAAGGACGTCTGACTACAGCTTAGGTCTGCTCCCCATAGCAAGTGGACATCCCCTGAGAGCTCCCGGGCTGTCAGAGGGATGTCTGACTGTCAGCTTAGGCTGATCCTCCAGGGAGCAGGCCTAAGCCAGCAAGTGGACATCCCCTGAGGGGTCCCAGACTATGAGTGGGCACAAGCCAGGCTGGGCTGAGGGACATCGCCAAGGGCACAAATTTTATATATCTGGGGTTTATTTATCAGCCCTTACCCAGGCAGCCCAGGCACCCTAGTAGGGACCCAAACCCTGAAGGGGCTGTGGGCAGCCTGAAAACGGCCCCCAGCCCCTCACCCAGGCTGGCCACACCCCCATGGGGTGAGGGTCTCCATTGAGGGGCTTGGCCAGCCTGTAAACAACCATCAGCCCCTCACCCAGGGTAGTCAGGCATGCCAGCAGGTGGACATCCCCCAAGGGGTCTCAGACTGCGAGAGGGAACAAACCATGCTGAGGGACCCCCCCTCCAAGTGCACAAATTTTTGCACTGGGCCCCTAGTATACAATATAAATATAATATAATATAATATAATATAATATATATATATGTATATATATATATATATATATATATATATATATATATCTCCTATATAATAAAAGAGAAACATGCAAATTGACCATTACCACCAGCCAATCAGAGCGGCTGTATGCAAATTAACCCAGTCAAGATGGAGGCCAACAGCCATGGAGCTAGAGCAAACCAAAGGCTTCTGTTGCAACTGCCTGCCTAGGCTGGCTGAGCCTCTGTTCATGGCCACGCCCACCAGCCAATCAGAGCGGCTGTATGCAAATTAACCCAGCCAAGATGGAGGCTGGCAGGGCGGCTCTGCACTGGGAGCCTCCATGGCTGGCCAGCATAGCTGTGCCAGGTGTGTCAGCTCAGTGTGGGGAGGGGGGTCTGGCCTGGGGCCTCCTCGGGGCATCCAGGAGTAGCTGTCCTGGGTCTGCTGCCTAGCTCCACCTCCGGGAGCCTCCGAGGGGTATCCAGGAGCGCCTGTCCCGGGTCCACTGCCTGGCTCCACCCCCTGGGGGCCTCTCCGGGGCATGCAGGAGCACGGGGCCTCTGCAGGGTGTGCAGGAGCAGCCATCCTGGGTCTGCTGCCTGGATTTGCCCCCAGGAGCCTCCGAGGGGTATCCAGGAGCGCCTGTCCTGGGTCCACTGCCTGGCTCTGCTCTGGGGGCCTCTGCAGGGTGTCCAGGAACACCTGTCCAGGGTCCGCTACCTTCACCCACCCCCCAGGGGCCTCAACAGGGCGTGCAGGAGCGTCTGCTGCACAGTGCGGAGAATCCGAAGCCAGTTCACTGCCCGGCTCCACCCCGGGTGTGTTTGCTCAGCAGCAGGGCCCCACCGAGGGATTCTGCACCAGCGTCCACCCCTGGCTTGCTACTCAACTCTGCACTAGGTGTGTCCCCTCAGCGGTGGGGGCCCACCAGGTGTGTGCAATCGTGGGCCCTCCAGTGGGAAATGTCCAGGCCTGCACTCACCAGCCTTCCCACCCCCCAGTGCACGAATCCTGAAGGGGCTGTGGGCAGCCTGAAAATGGCTCTCAGCCCCTCACCCAGGCTGGCCAGGCATGCCAGCAGGTGGACATCCCCCCCTGAGGTGTCCCAGACTGCAAGAGGGCACAGGCCAGGCTGAGGAACGCCCACCCCCCGAGTGCACAAATTTTTGTGCACCGGGCCCCTAGTGTGTGTGTGTGTGTGTGTGTGTGTGTGTATATATGTGTGTGTATATATATATATATATATATATATATATATATATATATATATATATATATATATATATATATGTATATATATATATATATATATATATATAATTGATTTCCAAGAAGAAGGGAGAGGAAAAAAGAGATAGAAACATCAATGATGAGAATCATCAATCAGCTGTTTCTTGCATGCTCCCTACTACTGGGGACCAAGCCCACAACCCAGGCATGTGCACTGTCCAGGATTTGAACCTTGACCTCCTGGTTCATAGATCAATGCTAAACACCTGCCAGGGCACTGTGGTATTTTGTCCACATAGATTTAAGCTTTATCCCATACATAGACTGCCTTCATACAAAGCAGAATGTGATAAATGCTGTTAAACAAGTTTAACTATTCAGTAGTTGGAGCACTAAAGAAGTGATAATTTTTGGGTTAAAAGAGCTATGATAATGTATGTAGAGAGCCTCTTGAAATAGACTTTAAGTTGAAAACGAACTTGATTGTGTGACTATATTTTAGGATCAATGAACAGTTTGCATTTAAAAAGGATATGGTAAGAAAACACCAATACATTGTGTTTGGTATGAATTGGGTGTCAAACACTACAAAATAGAAGTTAGACATATCTTTAGTAAGTTACAGAGTTAGACACAAAGGGCTTTGAATGGTGTAGTATCAGTTAAAGAATGGACTGGACATGTGAAATTTGAGTCAAGGAGATCTCTCAGCTAGCTATTGCAATAATTTGAGTGGACGTGCAAGAAATGGGCCAGGGCCAGAATGATTTAAGTAAGCAAATATATATGTATGGGACAATATTTGATGAAAAATAAAAGAAAGGTAACAAAAAAAATGTGTCAAGATTTATAGTTGAAGACAAAGGCAGACTGAGAAGTTGGCAGCATTATCAAAGAGGGGAAGATGAAGCATTTGTGATTTGATTGGCTAAGAGTAGGCATTGAGATGATGCTATGAGCTAACATCTGAAAATCTGTTCCTAGAATAAGAGAAGAGTGTCTAAATGGGAAAAAACAATTTGAGGTTGTCAATATAGAAGTGATTTTGAAAGTGTATCAGCAGAGGATGTTGACAAAAGAAATGTGAAATGAGAGAAATAAATCTACTTTGGAACCATATTTTAGGAGAGAATAAATAATATAAAACTGGTGAATGATAAAATAAAATGACGAGTGAGAGATGAAGAACAAAAATGTGTATTGCCTATAAAAATTAAGACTTTGAAGAAGTTGACAACTTTATGTAGTGCATTCAAGGTGAGCAGGAAGAAAATAAGATTTTGTGGTTATGAAATCACCAATGCCCTATTTAGAAAGTGCTAAAGTATTCTAAATCTTCTTCCAAAGCTCTATTTTGTTTGATTTTTGAGGATGAAATGTTAATTAAGGATTATCTAAGAATTTCTAATGATTTTTAGAAATTTCCCCAAATATTATACTGCTTCTGCATTTCTCATTTATAACCTTTAAATACTGTATTTCCTTGAAGTTATTTCCTGTAAGTAATGGTTCTGGTAGAATGTGACAATGCAGGGCACTACTGAATGAACACGGACACATGTTAGGAAAAAAAGATCAATGGTGATTGGCAAGATCATCTGAAGCAACCGCTTGTATTCAAAGCTATCCGCCATTCCCACTATTTTATGAATTTATTACGTCTTAAGGACAACGATTTTCTATTTTACTTTAAACTTTCGAGGCCATTTCAACCTAAAGAGTGTATATCATATATTCGCATACCATGGATAATGTCCATGACTGTTTCATCTATAATCAATTGCTCCTCAGCATACACATCTGATTTATTATAGCTTTATTGAGCCATGCCCAACAGGTTAATTTTTCCATGAATGTGAGCACTTTCGCCACTTACCATTTTTGCTGGTTTTTCTTTTTTCTGATGCTGGAAAAAAACTTACCTTTTATCTGTAGAGTCATTCCGGGAACTGCCAAGAGCACCTCTAAGGACAATGTGGGGTCAATGACGATAATCACTTCCGGCTCTTTCTCTCACAGACACTTGCCATTTAAGTCACAGCTTACTTCTGAATGGTCTCTTGATTTTAAAGGGCTTCTTGAAAGATTCACTGACTTCTCCAGTAAAAGTCAATTCACTAATTTTTCCAGAGCTTTTGACATATTTGAAAAAGTCAACTTCTTCTCACTTTAAATATCATTTTCACCAGGTAATCACTTCTCTATTAACTTAAGTGGAAAAATCCTCCTTGACATTGTTTGTATAATATTTTAACTTCTCCTGATCATTGCCCATGCTGCATTCTACAACATCCTCATTGCCGTATATTCTTCAGTTTATCTGTGGTACATAGTAGTTATCTCTTTTTCCCCACTTGCTAGGCTATTCTTTTCTACTTTAAACACTTTCTCAAAATTCACTTATTCCTTACATTCTGAACTCTCCTATGGCAACTTTGTAATTGCTAAACAAATAATATAATAAAATAAGGGCCCATTAATTGGCCCAGATTAACTTTCTAACACCTGAAGGTAAGTAACAATGAGGAAATCTTGCCTTCTCAAATCTCTATGAAGAAACTGCTCATCGAAATGTTTAATAAATATTTTAAAAATATATGTGTGTTGATTTCAGAGAGGAAGGGAGAAGGAGAAAAAGACAGAAGCATCAATGATGAGGGAGAATGCATTTTAAAATGGATTTTAATTATTTTATATATTCATGATTAATTTTCTTTCATTTTAATTTAATACTATATATAATACCAGTATAACTTAAGTAAACAGCACTTTACAAGTGATAGATCCTCCCTTCCCCCAACTAGTAGGCGGAGTATGATGTAACCTGCAGCTGGAAATACCTGAGTGACTAATGGTGTACCTTGTATGGACTATACATTGAACCACCAATCAACACCTGCCAAATAACCTAAGCCCTTGTTCCTATATGGACCATACATTAAGCCACTGAGTACACTAAGCCCCCATTCCTTCCCATTCCTCCCCTCCAAAAAGTGCTCACCTCTGCATGGGTTGGTGTCCTCCCATTGCGAGACAGCCCGGCAGGTCTCTCTCCTAATAAAGCCTGTAATCCTAGTTTTTGGCTCCCGATTGGTCTTTCAATAAGGCTGTTATTTAAATAAGAAATCATCCTCATCAGAACAAATAAAAAGAAGTGGAGGATTATAATTTTTAACGTTTATGTTTATAAAGTTTTTATTTTATCATTTGTTTTCAAGAGCCACGATGATTCATGATTTTTCCTATGAAACCCATCCCCTGGAAGCTATCAGGGACCAGGTTTCAGACTGAAAGGAGCTTTTAGGGATAAAATAGGCAGATTTAGGGAGTTTTAGGAATTACGGGGTTCTGGGGGAGGGAAGTATAGTTGGCTGAGGAGTTGGAACTGCCAAAAGACACCACAGGATAAGGGGAGGGGAAGACACCCATTCACAGAAGATAGGGGGAAAGCACAGGGAGCAGAGAAATGCTGACAAAAGAGAGAAAGAGGAAAACAGATTTTGTAGGGGTAGAGAATTCTACCACTGAAGGGCAAGAAAAAGAGGGGGGCCCCAAGTAGGGTGGAGCTATTATAGTGACCAATCAGAAGGGACTATCGGGACACAGAGAAACTGCAGCTTTTATAGACCTTAGAAAGTAGGGCTCAGTGGGTCACTCCCTGTTACAGTAATTATTGAAGAGTGTGTGAGTTAGGTATATGAAATGTATTAGATAGAGTGTGGTTATAGTAATTATTGAAGAGTGTGTTAGTTAGGTATATGAAATGTATTAGATAGAGTGTGGTTATAGTAATTATTGAAGAGTGTGTTAGTTAGGTATATGAAATGTATTAGATAGAGTGTGGTTATAGTAATTATTGAAGAGTGTGTTAGTTAGGTATATGAAA
>PVJC01038295.1:0-16824 GCA_004026665.1 Murina feae | reverse complement strand
GGTCCCTCCCAACTGCCCTCCCCTACAGGCCTGGGTCCCCCCCCCCCCAACTGTCCTCCTCTGCAGGCCTGGTCCCCCACCAACTGCCCTGCCCTGCAGGCCTGGTCCCTTACAACTGTCCTCCCCTGCAGGCCTGGGTTACCCCAACTGTTCTCCCCTGCAGGCCTGGGTTCCTCCCAACTGACCTCCCCTGCAGTCCTAGGTGCCTCCCAACTATCCTCCCCTGCAGGTCTGGGTTCCTCCCAACTGCCCTTCCCTGCAGGCCTGGGTCCCTCCCAACTTCCCTCCCTTGCTTGCCATCTTGTGGTAGCCATCTTTAACCACATGGGGGAAGCCATCTTGTGATGGTCAATTTGCATATTGCTCTTTTATTAGATAGGACTAGGGGCCTGGTGAATGAAATTCGTGCATGGGTAGGTGGGGATATGGGTGGGGGAGGGGAGGGGCAAGCAGGGAGGTCCCTCACCCGGACCTGCACTTTATCCAATTCAGGAGCCCTCAGGAGATGTGCTACTGATGGCTTGGACCCACTCCACGTGGTTCTCTGCTCTCTGCCGGGTCTGTCTGCTCCACACCACAGAGATGGGCAAGCAGGTGCTGCTGGGCGCTGCCTGTGGGGTCCCCAATGGCTCGCGCCCCCTCATCCCCTCGTCGGCAGCCATGGCCCCAGCCTGGCCTAGGCTAAGGCAGCGGCTGGGGATTCCCGGATGGGTCTGGCTTACCATGCCCCCTAGTTCCCAGGTCCACAGCCGCCGTTGCTTGGTGTGTGGCTGTGGGCTTCCATCTTGGCTGGATTAATTTGCATACAGCTGCTCTGATTGGCTGGTGGGCGTGGCTTAGGCGTCCTGGAGAAACGGTTAATTTCAATATTACACTTTTATTAGAGTAAATAAGAATAAGGAGCTTTGGACACTTACACATAGCAGAATTAAAGACATCGCTTGAAGAATTGGAAAACAAGTCTGGGAAGTGTTCAAGAAGGTCCAACAGCAAAACAGTGTGATGGACAATGGAAGATAAAAGTTTTGTTTTGTTTTGTTTGTTTTGTTTTGGTTACAGCCTCGGTCCTAGAGGTGAACATGACTCTCAGGAGGTCCAGAAGAAACGTGAAAATAGGAACATGGAGAAGAACTGCAGTGTGAATGGCTGTAGAATGCACCTGCAGAAGCTAGAGCAAGATCTAACCTGCAGTGGTTCCACACACGCAGCCAATAAAGACAAGTGTGATTAAATATGATGAGGAATATACAATGAATGAACTTTATTGGAAAATTGATCCCCTGACAACAGTCCCAGTGCCTTCTCTGTTAAAAGACTCTATAGTAGCAAATAGCCCTAGAGGATTTCATGCGTAGTGACTATTCTTGTAAAATCAGTTCCAGTTTTATACAACTATGCAAAATCATGCTATTTGCTTACATTTTTTTCCTGATGGCAGAGAAATGACCAAACTGCAGCCTGATATTTATTCATATTTATACACTTGCTACCCTTTATTGCTGTGAAACCTTTAAACCCAAAAAGGTCAATATCATGTTATGTGGGAGAGAAAAACAATAATTTTGAAGAAAAACATGTCAAACATGTCTACCAGGTATCAATAACTTATAGAACACCATGACAACTAAAACAATGGTACTGCCTCAGAATGAGAAAAGTAAGTTAGTGAAACAGAACAGAAGCCAACAGTTGATGCTAGCATACAGAAGAATTTTATATGCAATGGACTTGATCATTCAAATGAGTGGGATGCCAGAGACCAATTCCAGCATGACAGCTGGGCTGAACCTGGGAACGGCTGATGGCATTTCCCCAAACCGGGAAAGAGATTATTCTTGGCTGCCAGACAGTTAAAAGGCATCTCAGTCTACATATTATTGCCTCCTACTGGCCAAACACCTGAACAGCCGTAGGCTAATTCCCCCATTTCCTTCATTCTGACAATGGACTCTGTATAAAACCCTGACCCTTTGAAGTGTATATCTCTGCCTCGCCTCAGGACAAATTGTGTTAATAAAAAGCATGGGGTCCTGGGATGAGGAGATCTGAGAATTAGAACCTTAGTCCTAAGACCTGAGATCTTAGAACTTAGCTCCTTTAGCTAAGCTCCTCTGAAACCCAGATGCCTTTCAAAATTATATTTCATCTCTGGACTCCTATGTAATCTACGCACAGCCTTCTCCAGATTCCTGAAGCCTTCTTGATGCTGGGACAAGAACCCCGACAGTGGGGAAAGAAGAAGGCATTTACCTGGTAACAGTGACCTTGAACTGTTTACTCATTAATATGCAAAAAATATACATTGTATCTTACCTCACTCTACATGAAAATAAATTCCAATGGTTTAGAGACATAAATGTCAAAAGAAAAAAACATTTTAAATGTTAGAAAATAGAAATTTATTTAAAGAGAATTTATAATGAAACTTGAATATCAACAATTAAATATTCTTATCTGCCTGCCAATAGAGATAAAAATTAAGCCATTGGTAAAATTCCTTTTTCAAAGGACACTTTTAGATGTTATGTAACATCAATGCCATTATAATATAGTGTATGGAAGGAGAATCATTTTCTTCTGTGTGCTAGCAGGTAAATTTACTTCATTGTTCACTGATGGCCAAGGTCTGATTCAGATTTGGCCTCTACGCAGTACATATAAGGCAGAAGTATTTGATAATTTCTTTTTTTGTTTTGCTTAACACTTAAAACTCAGACTACATAAGAATAGACTTCTGATTTTGTTGTGATCTTTGTTTTGTTTTTAAATATGTTTTTATTGATTTCAGAGAGAGGAAGGGAGAGGGAGAGAGAGATAGAAACATCAAAGATGAAAGAGAACCATCAATTGGCCGCCTCCTGCATGCCCTCTGCTAGGGATAGAGCCCAAAACCCAGGCATTGCCCTGACCGGGAAGGTGACCTCCTGGTTCATGGGTCAATGCTTAACCACTGAGCAACACTGGCTGGGCTTGTTTTGTTTTTAGAGTCAAGACATAGGGCAGGGGTTAGCAAACTATGGCCCACAGGCCAAATTGGTTCCACCACCTGTTAAACCACCAGTTAACAATGGCTTTATTTTTAAATGAATAAAAAATTTTTTTAAAGAATAAACTTCCTAGGAGGAACCAAGATGGCGGCATAGGTAAACACCTGAACTTGCTGACTCACACAACCACATCAAAACTACAATTAAAAGACAAAATGGATATCATCCAGAACCACAAGAAGGCTGGCTGAGTAGCAGTCCGACAACTAGAGGGAAAGAAAAAAGCACACCTAGACTGCTAAGAGGTACAGAGGTGTGGAAGAACGGAGGTACAGAGACTCAAGAACTGGGCTGGCAACTGTGGTCTTTTTCAATCGGGAGGGAGATACAAACTCCCAACTGCTCTGAACTCCAGTTCCGCGCGAGACTCTGAGGACCCAGACTCATATGGGGAGAAACTGCTTTCTGGCATTGGCCTGGGACACGAGGGTGATTTTCTCTCAGAGGTGCTCCCAGCAGTCATTGTTCCTTCACGGGGCGATCTAGGGCTGTGGGACACAGAGACCCAGGGACCTATCTGAGGCAGGGCCAATGGGCAACCATTGCTGTTTACACGGCCCGTGATTCCCTTAGACCTCACCCCACCTAATTTACAACCCCACCCAAACTGTGTGCAGAGGCTTTTGCATATGAATGGCCTGGTCTTTGGCAATCTAAAACCTAACATATTGCAGTCAAAGAACCCGAGCTTCCAAAAGAAGGCCTAAGACTCATCAGTAGCCTGCATTGCTTCACAGCTGCACCTCATCTGGGCACCTCCAAACCCCAAACAAAGAGGAGGAATCTGCAGATCTCTCTGTAGCACCAGCTGGGTGGCCTCAAGCAGTGGCTGACTTTGGACCACCTTGGAGATCCAAGAGCCAGTGTACCTAGTGGTCAGAGTGAGACCACACCAGATTACAACTCTTCACATCCGTAAGAGACACACTCAGGGGGCAGACTCAGTGAGCACCAAAGCCCCACTGAAGAAGTCCTGCCCCATAAGGGTGTTTCCAGCACAGAAGTTCTCTCATTGTAGACACAACTGGTCCTCACAGCCAAATGACTTGGAGGTCAATTCCTCCTAGTGATACCAACAGCAATCAAGGCTTAACAACAACAAGACTGTGCACAAAGCCCACAAAGGGTGCACCAAGAGGGTATACCTCAGGTGACTTGGGAGGCTGAGACACTGGGCCCAATAGGACACCTAATACAGAAAGCCACCATATCAACACAGGGAAGCAGCTAAAATGCAGAGATAAAGAAACAGGTCACAAATTACAGAAATGGAGGAAAGCAAACTACTGGATATAGAGTTCAAAACCACAGTTATAAGGTTACTCAAGAATCTTATAGAAACCTCTGAGAAATATAGTGAGACCCTCAAGGATATAAAAAAGGACCAATTAGAAATTAAACATACACTGACTAAAATAAAGAATAATGTACTGAGATCCAACAACAGACTAGAGGATCTCAAGAATCTAGTCAAAGATTTGAAATATGAAGAAGCAAAAAACACCCAACTGGAAAAGAAAAAAGAAAAAGAATCCAAAAATATGAAGATAGTGTAAGGAGCCTCTGGGACAACTTCAAGCATACCAACATCTGAATTACGGGGGTGCCAGAAGAAGAAAGCAAGATATTAAAAACCTATTTGAAGAAATAATGACAGAAAACTTCCCCTCCCTGGTGAAAGAAATAGACTTACAAGTCCAAGAAGGACAGAGAATCCCAAACAAGAGGAATCCAAAGAGGACCACACCAAGACACATCATAATTAAAATGCCAGGGGCAAAAGACAAAGAGAAAATATTAAATGCAGCAAGAGAAAAATAGTTAGTTACCTACAAGGGAGTACCCATACGACTGTCAGCTGATTTCTCAATAGAAACTATGCAGGCCAGAAGGGAGTGGCAAGAAATATTCAAAGTGATGAATAGGAAGAACCTACAACCAAGATTACTCTACCAAGCAAAGCTATCATTTATCATTGAAGGTCAGATAAAGAGCTTCACAGATAAGAACAAGCTAAAGAAGTTCATCATCGCCTAACCAGTATTATATGAAATGCTGAAGAGTATTCTTTAAGAAGAAGAAGAAAATGGTAAAGATAAAAATTATGAACAACAAAGTGACAACAAATACATATCTATCAACAAATGAATCTAAAAATCAAGTGAATAAAAAACATGATGGTCCTAACTGGTTTGGCTCTCATTTGTTGGTTGCCTTTTTATTTTGGTGATGGTTTCTTTTGCTGTGCAGAGCTTTTTAGTTTGATGTAGTCCCATTCAGTTATTTTTCTTTTGGAGCCCAGTTCACACAAAATCCTCTGAGACCAAGATCTATAAGTTTAGGACC
Source organism: Murina feae (assembly GCA_004026665.1). Taxonomy (NCBI): domain Eukaryota; kingdom Metazoa; phylum Chordata; class Mammalia; order Chiroptera; family Vespertilionidae; genus Murina; species Murina feae. The sequence goes on along the minus strand of PVJC01038295.1, from coordinate 11,431 downwards.
TATGTTTTCATCTATGTATTTTATTGTCTTGGGTCTTATATTCAAGTCTTTCATTCATTTTGTGTTAAATTTTGTGTATGGTGTTAGAGAGCAGGCTTGCTTCTCTTTTTTGCAGAGACCTCAAACTTATTTATAGCCAGTTGTAAATGCTCAAGCAGAGATGTGCCAAAATATTAAAATCTTAGCATCTACTCATTACTATTCATTATGTCATCATGCATCAATTCAAATAAGTACAATTAATATTAATTAAATTAAATTAAAATACCAATCTTTTTTCAAGCATTTTCTATTGATATTGATATTTCATAGCTTTAGTGGCTAGAATTAAAATAAGAAGAAATACGTTGGAACCCTCTGAATTCTTGAAGTGAGAGAGGAGGTGACAGTTTCAGAAGATATCCTATATATAAGGGGTTCATTGTCATGGAGCAAAGATGTGAGAGGCCCAAGGAGGAGAGAAAGGAATCTGACCACAGGCTCTGGCAGCAGCAGTGACTGCTAGTCATTGCTAAACCTTTACTCATTTTCCCTTAATTCTCAGAAAACTGAGATTAGAAGGGAAATTCCTTAATAAGATAAAGGTCATCTACAATAAAACCTACATAGAATACCCAATGGTGAAAAACTGAATTCTTACCCCCCCAAACCCACACAGGATTAGTTAAGATGCCCATTCTTACCAGAGATCATAGAAAGTACATTAAAGAAAGAAGAAAAAGCATAAGGATTATGAAGATAAAATTGTTTTTCATAGACAATATGACAATTTATGTAGAAAATCTTGAAGAATCTGGAACTATTAGAATATTAGTGAGCATAGCAAGGTCAAAAGGATAATGATCAAATCTAAATATCAGTGACCATTTGAAATTGAAATTAAAAAGTAATTTATAATAGCAGAAAAATATGAACTACTAAGGGGTAAATTTAACAATAAATTGTGCAAGATTTGCACACAGAAAAAAACATACAACACAGTGATAAGAGAAATTAAAGATCTAAACAACTGTGTCCATATGTCAGAAGTCTCGATATTGTTAAATTGTCAATATTCTCCAAATTGATTATAGATTCCACAAAACCTCAATCAAAATCCTAGCATGCTTTTTGGTATAAATTGACAAGTTGATCCTAAAATGTCTGTGGAAAAGCAAAGGATTTTAGGAGGCCAAAACAATTTTGAAAAAGAACAAAATTTAGATAGTGTAGTACTGGCATAAGGACAGAAATATAAATTAACAGAACAGAACGGGGAGCTCAGAAACAGACCCACATATAATCTGAACTGATTTTCAATAAGGCAAAATGAAAATTCAGTGGAAAAGATAGTCTTTTCAACAAACAGTGCTAGAAAAAGTGGATATACATATACAAAAAACAAAACCAAAACCCAAACACAACCCCACACACAACTTGGATATATACTTCCCCATATATTCTAAAATCATAGACTTAAATGCAATTCCAAAAAGTATAACTCTTCTAGAAGAAAACAGAGAAAAATATTTGTGACCTCAAGTTAGACAAAGGTTTCCACACACACACACACACACACACAAAGATGGATAAACTGGACTTTATAAAAAATTTTAATTTCTGAATTCACCTGGCTGGTGTGGTTGAGTGTCAACCTATGAACCGGGAGATCACAGTTTGATTTCAGGTCAGAGTACATTCCTGGGTTGTGAGCTTGTTCCCCAGTAGGGGGTATGAAGGAGGCAGCTGAGCAACGATTCTCTGTCATTATTGATGTTTCTATCTCCCTCTCCCTTACTTTCTGAAACCAATGGAAAAAAACACATTTTTTTTTTTAAATTACGTATTTCAAGACACTGTTAAGAAAATGGAAAAGACAAGCCATAACTGAGGAGAAAAATATTTGCTTTTATCTAATAGATTACTTTAATCAACAATTCTATTTTGTAAAATAGAAAAAAATTTGAACAGATTATCTACCAAAGAGCTAAGAATGGCAAATGAACACATTAAAAATGTTGGATATCATTAGTCAGTAGGAAAATGGAAATTAAGTTACCACTGAACGCCTATCAGAATGGCTAAAATGAAAAAAACCTTCAATACAAAATGTTCACACGGAATCGGAGTAATAAGATCTCCCATCTGTGGCTGGTGGGAATGTAAAATGATACACCCATTTTGAAAAGTTTAGTAGTTTTTATAAAGTAAAAAACAAACACACTTTATCATACAACCCAGCTTCCAACTACAAGATATTTACCAAAGAAAAATTAAATGTCTATCCAGAGACCTGTACACGAATGTTTATTGCATCCTTATTCATAATAGCCAAAAGACTAGAAAATCAGTTGGTGAATGGATAAGCAAATTGTAGTACACCCTGAACAAAGACTCCTACTCAGAATTAAAAAGTGAACTATTGATAAATGCAAAAACATGGATGAATTTTTAAAACATTATGCTAAGTGAAAGAAAGGCCCAAAATATTAAATCCTGTATGATTCCATCCATATGACATGAAAAAAGTAAAACACTAGAGTAAAATCAGTGGTTGCCAGGAGCTAGGTTGGAAATGATTTATATCTTGAATACATTGGTGGATGCACCCACAGTATAATATGTCCAAGTTCCTTATATTGTATACCTAAAAAAGAGGAATTTACTCTATGTAAACATGACCTATTTTTTTAACCTAAATGTTTTAAATGGGAAAAAAGAAAAAAGCAGTTACCAGTGAGATTTTTTTTTTCTAATTCAATTTAAAAGCATTGAAATGCAACATATATATTTGCATTATGTCTTTACAAGTTGTGTTCTTTTCTTGTAAGTAGGAAAAGATAGTGTATCTTGCTATTTTCTTTTCCTGGCTGACATGGCAGAAACTTATGTGCATATTATTACTAAGTGAGCAAAGTCAATCTGTGATTCCAGCTATATGCCTTTCTGGAAAAGGCAAAACTAAGGAGACAGTAAAAAATTAGGAGTTGTCAGGGGTTGAGGGAGGAAAGGATGGATAGATGGAACACAAGATTTTAGGGTAGTGGAACTACTGTGTATGATGTTACAATGGTGGATACATGTCCATCATACATTTGTCCAACCCCATTGAATGTACGACACCAAGAGTGAATTCTAATGTAAACTATGAACTTTGGGTGATCATGATGTGTCTATACAGCTTCACTGTAATAAATGTACCACTGTGGTGGGGGATGTTGAAGGGGGGGGGGATGAGGAATACATTTTGGTGTGAACCTAAATTTGATCTGAAAGAATACTGTTAAAAAAATAAAAACCTATTTTCTTTCAAAGGATAAATATAAACCAAAATGTTTTTCTTATTTCATGCATACATCTCTGAATATCTGTTCAAAGAATCATACGTCCTAAGTAGCCATAAATGACAAACCTATTTTTAGCTTATATGTAAATATAAGTATTATCTACTTATTAAAGTGTAGTTAATCTATTATTCAAGTCAATGAAATAGTAAAATCCCTAGAACCATATTAGTTGGGGCCTTTCTCTGCCTATTTTATTTTTTAAAATGTTTTTTATTGATTTCAGCTAGGATGAGGATCAACCATTGACGCCAGTTGGGCTCTCTGCTACTTTAATTCCTATAAATGAGACCTAGGTGTTTCTGTATTTCTCAAGCACCTCAGGTGATTCTTATTAATCAAGTTTAAAACTGGAAGATAGTACACAGATTGGAGTAACAGAGATACTGATAAAGCATATGAAAGTTTCCAATAAAAGTAACAAACCAGATTAACAGTTGCAAGAAAGAAAAAAAAGTCAGTAATGAGGCATTGCATTTCTGGGAAAGATACCAGAAAATAATGAAAAAATACAATTGGTCTGGGGCACTGTTTCACATGCTGGGGATATCGCAATAGAGAAAATGAAGTCTCTGCCCTAACGGAACTTATATTCTAGTGAGGAGGCACTCAATGCCGAATGATAAAAAATATATAAAGACAAGTACTGGTTAGTGCTAGAGCTAGACGAAAAAGCAAAATGACAGGAACAATAGCACTCCTAACCACTTCTGGGATGGCGCTGAGGGCCAAATATGTTTAAATATACTTTTACTGAAATAAAATTAACAAGCCTCCACTTACCTTTAAACAGTCCTAGTGTCAGGAGCGGAACCAAAGGAGACATCCCACCTCGGTCTCAGGAGCAATGAGCAACCAGGCCAAGGGTACTTGTCGAGTCCCATGAGCTCACTGTTTCTAGAGATGTTTGGTGGGTAAGTCCCTCTCCAATCCTGGACCCTAGCTCTGCGCTTCTGCATTATGAGCGCAGACTTTATCTGAGCATTTCTTTTTCCCCACCAGATCTGGAGTCCCGCTGGAGTCAGACGGCATCCGCGGTGGGGCCGGTCCGACTTAAGCGTATCTGGGGATTATGGGAAGCCTCGGGTGAATAACATTTGTTTTAAGGCTGAAAGAACAGGTTATTCAATCAAACAGATGATCCTTAATTACAGTTGCCATGGTAAAGTTAACCAAGACTTCATTGTTAAACAAGGCCATTACACTCAGGTGGCTCCAATGCTATGGTCGCCCACTACATGAGTCTTGATAGCTTGAATTGTAAATCTATGACATTTATGGTCCAAAGATCATTTCCTAGTCAAAAACATATAGTGCACACCTAAGAATTATGACATTTCTCCCTAGTGTATACTTTTTAAAAAAATATTTTTTAATTGATTTCAGAGAGGAAGGGAGAGGGAGAAAAACAATAATGAAACATTGATTGGAATCAATGATCATAGGTCGACACACAACTACTGCATGCATATTCCTGGTAAGTCTCAAGAAAGTAAAATGTGTAAATCAATGTAAAATCTACACAACCTTTCATTAACTACAAAAAGATTACAAACAGGAAGTTATCATATGTAACCTACTACAACTGTAAAGGTTCTAATTTTACCAAACCACTCTGAAAATAACGAAGGAATCATTCCCTCGTTTTCCACCGCCTTCCAGTCTGCAAACTATTTCTAACATACCCTAAACAGAAATATTTTCTTCATAAGCAAACAGGCCACTGCTTTTCGTAAGAATCGTTTATTGTATATTAATAAAGTGGAAAGTTAATTGGTACAGTACTATGCATGATCTCTTATCTTTGAAAAATTAAACACAAATGGATAAAAATGCAAAGCAGAATGAGCATGTAAAAGACAAAATTAAGCATATTTTATCAAGAATGTTCCCTGTTATATCTATGTACTAATGTTCTTCTCCATTGTTTTAATAAACTTCTGGCTTATTTCTCTTCTATGTAATTACTTACTTTTTACAAATGAACATATTTTCCATCAACTAATAAATGTTAGTTTTAGATTTTTCATTCAACTCCACTAATTAGTTGACTGAAATTCAACTAAACAGAATTGTTAAGAATCCATTCCATTGTCTCAAAAAATGTAATACTGTTCTTTTATGAAATTTGCACAATATGATCTAAAACATATGTCTCAACTACAAAGTGATGAATTAAAAATGTCAACCCTGATTTGTTTTGTGTTAGTATTATGACCTCACTCAGCATTACATTTTTTTATTCACTGTTATCTTGTGGAATAATCATTTACAGCTAAGTGTGGTAAACAGTGAAAAAGCTTAAAAAATGTGTACCAGTACTGAACTGTTTTATCACTTTTATATTGAGAAGTGAGATATTTAAAAATTGAATTATTCCCCATGTTATGTGATATATCAGGAAAAAAAGATCATTCTTCAGAGTAACTAAAAGAATCACTGCTTTAAAAAACAACAAAAAATGGAAAGCAAGCTTTATTTTATACCCTTAGTGTAAATTTTAGACCTAATTGGATAAACAGAAAATATTTTAAAAATACATCTATGAACAAATTTCTGTAGATTGCTCCCACAGCTAAATCAATAGGGACACGCTTAAGAATATTATTGGAATATATCAATATATTTGTCAAAGATTCAAATTTGTTACATTACAGCACACATCCAAAAATGTATGCTACATGAGTCAAAAATTCCCATTGAATATAACAAAATAAAAATCTGTGAATAAATATAAGGCATTTTGAAATAATATCTGCAGAAAACCAAAAAAAGGCCAACAAAAACTCCTGACCTAAATTTTACATCATAGATTCATATGATCTTCAAAATAGATTTAGTTGTAGTGCTACACATTAACTATATTCAACTGCTTACCAAAATATCTATTTTCTGGCAGCTAAATGTTACTACTTAAAAAAAAAATTAAGTGCCTTTTTTTGTGAGGGAATAAAAATGCAGCAGAAAATTACAGGAGCCCACATATCCTTTTTCTTAAATTTAATTTGTCATATATAAGGTTTTTATATACAATCAGTGTGCATTGTAACAGTTATATTATAAAAGTCAATCAAGTTTATCTAAAATGTTACCTGGCTGCATAGCACATTTGACATTATTGCCCACATGAAAAGGGAAAACAAATGGATTTACAATAACTTTTGGCCGTTTTGAATTCTGAAAGTGTTCATACACTTACCCCTTTTAAACCAAATGCATCTGAAAATGTTTCCAGAGCATGCAGTTTAGATTTTACATATTATCTCACCATTTTGCTACTACATACACACTATTGACCAAAAAATAAAATAAAAATGTAAAAGAAATAACATGTATCTAATAAAATAGTCAATATAAAAAGAGGACTAATGGAATTAAGTAGCCCCTTTCCCCATTTTTTTTACATTCTAAACAATGATTCCATCAAAACAAATCATTAAAAAGTGTTGTTACACTGATTTTTTTTTTAAAACAATAAGAAGGCCTGAGTTGGTAGGGAAAGGAACAGTCAAAAAAAGCCTGAGAAAGGGAAGGAAGTAAGGAAAGCTCATTTAATCTATTTACAATTATTTACAGTCATTTTTTTTGTGTATGTAAAAAGGCATAATAATAGATCACAAACAGGAAGTTCCTGGCTATTTTACAGATATAAGTACAGAATTTAAATATTCAAGCTTGTGATGAAAAGCGGCAAGGTGGTCGCAGTATACAATGTAAACAAGTAGCTTTGGAAAGTGAACAAAATCCTTGAGTGTTTTTTCTTTATTAAGAAAAGAACTCTCTTTCATTCCTTCCTGAAACATGATCACAGGTCAGAGTAAAGTTCATATACAAACATAATTTAAATGGAGGTCAGTCTAAAATCACTGACTTAAAAACAGTTTATCCAGCCTATATGGAAGGGCAGTGTTGAGGTCCCTGTAAGAGTAAACATTTTCCATTTCTTTAAAAAAGAAAAAAAAAAAAAGGTACTACAATATTTGTAGCACAGTGCAGCATAATCCTTAAATACAAAAATATTTTTTCTTCTGTTGGAATAATAGACCTTGCATCCTGGAAAGAAGTAACAATACTGCTACTGATAGAAGATCTGTTTATATCTTTCAAGTCATGTAAGGCAATTACTGTGTTGGTTTATGATATATGGCTAAAAGAAAAGTCCAGAATGACAAAATATCAGTTTTTGTTATGTTTTCCGATTACTCCAGGTATGCTCAGGTGTACTTTTGTGTTCAACTGAATGTTCAAATGGAGATCTGGAGCCATAAGGAGATCTCTGATCTAGTGGTGATCTAGGCCCACTACTGGAAGCTCTGTGGTCCATTTGCCAATCTGAATGATACCTATAATCCCTGGAAGATTTATGATGTGTATACTCAGAACTTGACCGATGATCTGAATGCAACCGATGATCTGAATGAGAGCGATGATCTGAATGAGATCTATCTTTTAAACTTCCTTCCAAATTTGACCTGTGATCTCTACTTCTGGGATCATCCAGTTTTCTGTGTTTCTCTCTATCACTATAGTATCTAACAAAAGAGAAATTAAAAATATTAAATTAATAATACAAATTAAGTGTTTCCAAATGAATAACATCTTATTAAAAATAAAACAAAATACTTTAAAGTATGCTTTTAATTGTATAGAAGTTCAGTGTTTCATTATAAAACTTCGTAAGCTTAAAAATTACTGGAAATAACTGCACTTTTGAAAAACTATTTGATTCATAAAACTAAAGTGAACCAGACAGACTACCTCAGCATCTAATTTCACACACCTGTTTATGTTGTTTGCTACCGTATTTTCTGGCGTATAAGATGACTGGGCGTGTAAGACAACCCCCAACTTTTGAGAAGATTTTCCTGGGTTAAAAAGTCTGGACAGAGACCGTATGCAGCACAAAAAGGAGCCGACCAGAGACACTTGCGGTCTCCGTCCAGCTCCACTGAAATGAATGGAGTGCGGCCGTTTTTGAGCTCCCCCCACCTTATGCAGCGACTGCAGATTTTCCAGTCCAGCTCAGAAGTTTCAGCACCCACCCTATAAGACGACACCCAGGTGTTTAAGATGACCCCTGACTTTTGAGAAGATTTTCTTGGGTTAAAAAGTCATCTTATACTCCAGAAAATATGGTACTTTTTATTTTATGCATCTTTTGTATTAATGCATCTTAATTATTTGAAAGCTAGAATTAAGATAACTGCAACTATCTAAAATACACATGAAATCAGAGCCTTTTCATATGAGCCTCTAAGCACACACACAAAAAAATAACCTCTAAAATGCAGTCTATGAAATAACTTATAAAAGAGAATTTCCACTGGTTTGCTTATGTCTTTTAAAAGCTTTCCTGAGGTTTGATTAATAAATTGAACATTGATGTTCTCTGGTTCATGAAAGGTCCTTATTATAAAACTAGAGGCCTGGGGGATGAAATTCATTCATGGCAGGGGGTAGGGGGGTGGAGTGGTGTGTGTCCCCCAGCCCAGCCTGCACCTCTCCAATCTGGGACCCCTCAAGGGATGTCCGACTGCCTGTTTAGGCCCGATCCCTTTCGCAATCCAGGACTACTGGCTCCCAACCGCTCTCCTGCCTGCCTTGCCCCTAACCACTTCTGCCTGCCAGCCTGATCACCCCCTAACCACTCCCTTGCTAGATTGATTGATGCCTAACTGCTCCCCTGCTGACCTGATTCCCTCCAACTGCCCTCCCCTGCTGGCCATCTTGTGTCCACATGGGGGTGGCCATCTTGTGTGTTGGAGTGATGATCAATTTGCATATTACCTGTTTATTAGATAGGATAATATAAATTATTTCTATAAGCCTATGAAATTATAAATATTTACTACTATAAATATAATCATTTCATTTTATGCCCTTTCCTAATTTTAAGAGCTATTCTACAATTATGCATTTCTAATGTGACTGTGCTTCTCAGAAGAAATTATTGCAGTGAGCACAGTTAAAATACAAAGAAAGTCTACTGCTTTCTCATCTTTACTTTTATTCATTTTTATTTTGCTTCTGGTAATGATCATTAACCAGTAAAAATATTCTTTTATTAATAATGGAACAAAACATATTATGATGTCATTATATTCAGGTTGTTTAAAGGCTTTAAAAAACACCCCAAAACAATCTATAATAAAAGGGTAATATGCTAATTAGACCGAACATCCTTCCGGGTGTAAATCCAGACGTCCATCTGGATGAAGCTGGAGCCAGAGTGAAGTAGCCCGGGTCTTGGGTGCCTGCCAATGGCAGCTGGAGCGAAGCCCAGATCCCAGGTGTTGGTGCTGGAGGGAAGTTGGAGCCAGCAGCCAGGGAAAGGAAGGCCTACTCTTGCATGAATTTGCATGCCTCAGGCCTCAAATAAACAAAACATCCTGATTTTAGGACCATCTCAGATGCTGTGATTAAATTTAACTGCAATAAGGTGTTTTCAAATAAAATTTTTCTCAATGAGTTTTAAATAGTGTGTAATAAATAACTTCATCAAGCTTTTATCTTACCAGAGGCCCAGTGCACGAATTTGTGCAAGGGTGGGATAACTAGGCATGGCCGGTGATCAGGGCTGATCGGGGCTATCTCACCCAGTCCTGATCAAGGCTGGGCAGATTAGGGCGTGCCAGGGAGGAAAGGATGGGAGAGGAGACCATGGAAGGTTGGCTGGCTGGTGGGAAGGAACGCAGGAGGTGCGCCAGTCGGTGGGGGAGAGGGGTTGGCTGTGGGAGTGCACTGACCACCAGGGAGCAGCTCCTGCATTAAGCATCTGCCCCCTGGTGGTCCGTGTGTGCCACAGTGACTGGTTGACCAGTTGTTCTGATCATTTGGTCGTAATGGTCGCTTAGGCATATATATGTGTGTGTATGTATATATATATATATATATATGTGTGTGTGTGTGTGTGTGTGTACACATATGGTCGCTTAGGCATATATATGTGTGTGTATGTGTGTGTATATATATATATGTGTGTGTGTGTGTGTACACATATATATATACATACACACACACACACACACACATATATATATATACACACACACACACACACACACACACACACACGAACTAGGTCTGGTCGGCCTGCCCCAATTGGAGCCAATTGGGACAGGCCGGTTGGGTGGGGGAGGGATCGCGGGCGTTTGGCTGGCTGGCCCAGCCCCCTGGTCAGACAAACTCCTGGTCAAAGGAACAATTTTCATATTAGCCTTTATTATATAGAATTATATTTTGAAGAGTTTTTAAGCCAATATTCTCCAAAACCAACAATGAATCTTTGACATAATTATAGAACTCCCTACGCTTTCTTTTTAAAAAAAACTTTTTTCTTTATGAAAGTATTACATGTGTCCCTATCCCCCCATTACCCATACATGCCCCCACTCATGCTCTCACACCCTTGGTGTCTGTGTCCGTCCATTGGTTAGGTTTATATACATGCATACAAGACCTTGGGTTGATCTCTCCCCCTTACCCTCACCCTCCGCTACCATCCCTCTGAGGTTTGACGGTCTGATTAATGCTGTTTTTGTTATTCAGTTCTTCCCTATTCTTTCATCTCTTATTAAATTTTGATCTTAAATTTATAATTTAAAAAATATTTTATAGAAAAATCCAGTTCTTAATATTAACAAAAAGTACTAGAATTCATATTTTTCTTATTTATAAATAAGCACCTTTATTTCACATAAGGCTTGTTTGATTACTTGATATTGTAAGTGATAATAAGGTCAAATATCTAAACTAATAAAAGGGAAATATTAAAATTAACCGTTTCTCCGAGACAGGGTAAGCCACGCCCACCAGCCAATCAGAGCGGCTGTATGCAAATTAGCCCAGCCAACATGGCGGCCGCCACTCACGGACCTGAGTAAACAGCCCTTTCCATTGCGGCAGGAGGGAAAGTGAAGCTGTGCCCCTCAGCTCAGCTCCGATTAAACTGCCTCTAGCAGTTTTGAAACATTGTAACAATCATAGAATCCTCCGGAGCTGAAGGAAAGAGCAGCTCCGGCCTAACCAGTAAAAGTAACAATTGTTTCATTATAGACGCTGCGAGGTGAGGCAGAGGAGGCTTCGTTAGTAGTTAGAAGGCCGCCTTA
>PVJC01038294.1:0-16824 GCA_004026665.1 Murina feae | reverse complement strand
ACTTAGATGCTGTTTATTTCTTTTTCTTGCCTAATTTCTCTTGCTAGAACTTTCAGTAGAACATTGAAAAATATTTGGGAAAGTGGGATGCTTGTATGGTCCCTGAACTTAGGAGTACGACTTCCAGTCTTTCACTTTTAGTATTATGCTATCTGTGGGTTACAATAAATGCTCTTTATCATGTTAAGGAAATGCCTGTGCATTCCTACTTTGCTCTGTTTTTGTCACATGAGGTTGTTGGAGTCTGTCAAATGATTTTTCTATGAAAATTGAGATGATTATATGTCTTTTCCCTTTGTTCTTTTAATGTGGTGTATTATATGTTGATTGATTTTCGTATGTTGAACCACCCCTGCATTATTGCGATAAATCCCATTTGGTCATGGTGAATACTCCATATAATATTTTGTGGTTTTTGTTTGCTACCATTTTGTTAAGGATTTTTTCATCTATCTTCACATATGATCTGTTGTTTTCTTATGGTATCTTTGTGTGGCTCGGTATGAAGGTAATATTGATCTTATAGAATGAAATAAAAATTGTTTCATCCTTTTTTAATTGTGGGAAGAATTTGAGAAGCATTTGATGCTGTCTTTTTGAAATTTCTGGTAGAATTTACCAATGAAGGAATCTGGTCATTTTTTGTTGTTGTTTGGATGTATTTGGATTAATGAAACAACCATTTCTAATTCTGTTAGGATTTTCTATTTATTTTTAGAAATTTGTATATCAACTAGGAATTTATACATTTCATCTAGGTTTTCTAATTTGTTAACATTCAATTGTTTATGGTATTCTCTTAAAAATGTATTTATTATTATTTTATTCTTATTTATCTGAAGGGCCAATAGTAATCTCCACCTTCATTTGTTTGTTTGTTTTGGTTATTTCTGTCTTACCTCTAAATTTTATAGTCAGCCTCCCTAAATGTTTGAAAATAATGTTGCTCTTTCAAAGAACCAACTTTGACTTCATTAATTCTATTGTGTTTCTAGTCTCTATTTCATTTATCTCCATTCTAATCTTTATTATAGCCTTCTTCCTACTAGCTTTGGGTTTAGTTTGTTCTTTTTGTATTTCTTTAAAGTACACAGCTAGCGTATTGATTGGGTATCTTTTTTTTCTTTTTTAATGTAGGCATTTATACCTATACTTTTCCCTCTGAACAATCTTCAGAGGTGTTAAAGAGTGAAACAGGAAAAGTGCTCTATAGTTTTATGATTAAATCTCAGTCTTTAGTGGACCTCTTTCCAAGGGCTGTGACCTTTGCAAGTTTTTCTTACCCATCATTTCCCCCTCATCTCCCCACCTTAGATGAAGAGAAGTGTAAGAGCTGGGTAATTTTGACACCTGTCATCTCTGTGAGTTTGACTCATATGCTGTTGTGTCCACTGATTCTCATGACTTGCTTATGGCTCAAATGAAACAATGTCTGAATTCCTCCTTATTTCAGCCAGAGTGCCTTGAATCTCAGATGATGGATGTTGGGCAGGCAGAAAAACATCCATAGAAGGGTCAAATTTGGGAAAAGAGAATTTTGGAAAATAGAAGATATCAGCATTGCCCAATCTAATCTAATCTAATAAAAGAGTAATATGCAAATTAGCCATCACTCTGAGACACCTAAGCCGCGCCCATCAGCTAAGCCAGGTACGCCAGGCAATCAGAGTGGCTATATGCAAATTAACCCAGCCAAGATGGTGGTTAATTTGTATACACAGGTGCAGAGCGAAGACTGAAAACAGCCTAGAAGGAAGCCAAGTGCTGCAGAAGGGAGCCAAGCAGCAGAGAAGGGAGGAAGTGAGGCAGCAGAGATGGGAGGGAGCAAAGTGGCTCAGAAAAGAGGGATCGAGGCAGTGGAGATGGAAGGGACCGGGAATGAGGCAGCAGAGACAGGAGGAAGCGAGGCAGCAGAGAAGGGTGGGAGCGAGGCAGCAGAGAAGGGCGTGAAGCCTGCCTCGGTGGGCCTCGCTCCCTTCTGTGACTCGCTCCGGCTCAGGAAGCCCTATTCTTGCAGGAATCTTTCTGCAATGGGACTCTAGTGCAAATATAAGGAAAATCATGTTCAAGAGGCTCAGTCCCCCCACTTTACCCCCCCACATACACACACACACACAAATACAAAATGTTTTGAGAGAGCATAGTTCTGGATTTACAAATGGTGTTATTGCTACTTAGTCTGATTTTAATAGGTATGTTTGTGTTTTTTACACATGAAATTCATTTTCTCCCTTTTTGAATGGTTGTATATTCACTAATTTACTTCTCATTTCTTCAAAACTGAAAAGGGTTAAAATAAAAATAATGTATCAACAACACGAAGTAAGTAAGGAATAGGCAAATATACTATCAAAAAGGCTACTACTTCTTTCATTTAAAAAATGTTACATAAAAAATCTTATGAATGATGCTATCTGTAAGTGATTTTGTCCATTTCCCCTCTCTCCCCCAAAAGAAGTTAGAATGTATGTTTTGGAAATGCTATTCAAATACCGACATCTAAAAAGCATTAAACGATACTTCCCATTAGAGTTGACACATTTCTAAACCTTTACATGTGCCCATAAATATAACCTCACCATGTACTTTTCACTGTCACAAAAGTAAAAGTTAGTGGGAAAGGAAATTTTAGAAAACACCATCATCTATGATGTCTTAATTTGTACAGCCCTCATTTAACCTTATGTTCATATAATGACTGGTTCAAACTCAAAGAACAATGAAATCACTCTTTCCAGAATATAAAAAGAAGCAAAGTTCTGTAGCTATTCTCTAAAGATGCTAGGTTGACAGGTAAGATCAATTATAATTGACAGTAATTGGTGCTCCTGATCACTGTGGCACATCTTCTTTGTTATAAAGTGTACAGAATAGCTCTGTATTCTTTAAAGTATTAAAATCATGTCTTGTATAAAAAATACCAATGATATATGTAACTGAATAATAAACATTTTAGAAAAATATTTAGAGGTAATACAATAATGCCATAGATTACATATAACTTGTTTTTTCAAGTGAATTTTTATTATATTCATTAAATGACAAACATAATTATTAAAAACTACTCTCTCTGAAGTATAACTATTCAGTCATAACTACTCTCCATGTTGTGTGTAGTTCCTTCTAGAGTTCTCTTTATAGTAATACTAAGCAACTGAAATATTTGATATGATTTTATATATTTTTTATTGATTTCAGAGAGAGGAAGAGGGAGTGAGAGAGAGATAGAAAACATCAACGATGAGAGAGAATCATTGATCTGCAGCTTCCTGAATGCCACCTACTGGAAATTGAGCCCACAGCCTGGGCATGTGCCCTTACTGGGAATTGAATTGTGACCTCCTGGTTTATAGATTTACGCTAAACCACTGAGCTATACTTGCTGGGCTAGATATGATTTTAGTCCTATTTTTTTGACCTAATAGATTCAACTAATAAGCATTTTCCCAGTTTATTCCAATAACATTATCTAATTTTAATAACCATTTTTAGTGGCTGCAATACAATTTTATTAAATGGATTCATCATCATACACCTAGCCTTTTCCGTATGCTTGGAAAGTAGGCTATTTCAAATTCAGCTGTTATTAAAAACACTACATTTTAAATACTTGTGCATATCAATGTTTTCAATTAATAGCTATTTCTAAAATAAGCAGCTGAAAAATATCTGGGTAGATAAAGAAACATATTTTTAAGTGTCTTGATACATGGGTACATGTTACCAAACTGCTTTATGAAAGGGTAAGTCCACTTATGATCTTACAGGTAGCAGAATCAGTATTTTTTTTCTGATTTTGTTTTACACTATATTTTCCTTATTACTAGGGTGGTGGGTGATTTTTATACATTTGCCTGCTACCAGTGTTCCTAAGAAATTATTAGTTCACTGTCTTTGCTCACTTTTTAATTGAAGTCGGAATGTTTGCATTTTATTGTGTGCATGTTCCTTGTGTAATAAAATATAAATGTATGTCACATGGCAATAAATGTATTCTCCATTTTTGATCTGAGGATTTTGGTTAGTATTTACACATGCGATTTTTGTAGTTTTTTTTAAATTAAATTTATTTGGGTGACATTGATTAATTAAATGATTTAAGTTTCAAGAGTACAATACTATGACCCATTTTAAATATAAAGTTATAATCACTGTCTTCTGTTTTATAATGTCTTCTGTTATTTAAATAAAAATTAATCTATACCCCACATAATCATATTTTCATTTATTTAGAATATCTTGGTATGTGTTATAAAGCTGGGCTCAGTGTCATTTTTCCAAGTTAACCAATTGCCTCGATACAAATATAAATTTCCTACATCCTTGATTTGTGCTTTCTCATTTTATCGTATAATAAGTTGATATGTAAGAGGTTCTATTTCCTGGTTGATAGTTCTGTTTTATTGCTCTTTCCCTCTGGTTTTACCTCAGTTTCATACTATTAAAATAAGGTCTGGGATGGCTAGTGCTTTCTTATTGCCCGGCTATCGTAGAGTTGTTTTTGCTGGTCTCATTTGCTTATTTTTCCGGATAAGCTTCAGAATCATTTGGTCAAAGTTCCAGAACAAAGTGGACTGGGTTTGTTTTGTTTGTCTGTTGGAGTGAGCTGGTTCCCCCCATTTGTTTCAGTTGTTGTTGATCTTGTGTGTTGAAATGTTACTGTCACTACATTTTCTGATTATTTATCAAGATATTGATAGCATTTTAAATATTTTTATTGGACAAAGATTTTATCTTAACATTAAATTACCCGGGGGCATTTAGTTTACCTATTATTTGTTTATTTTTTATTTTTTTGAAACTGTTACTTGAACTAGTCCTGACCTATCCCCAAGTCTCACCTATAACCACTCTTCAGAATAATCATTCTATTAGCCAGGTCTTTGCTTAAAAGTCACTTCCTGAGACAGAAATTCATGGACTCTTTTTGTCCAATATATCTGCCCTCAGACTCTCTATCCCATTACTGGCTTCTGTATTTGTCATAGCACTTATTTTAGTACTTATCCTCCCAGTAATATGAAAAACCCTTGAAAGCAAAAACTTTTAGAATCTAAAATATACTCTTAACACTGTAGTGAGTCAAAGAGCATTTATACCTGGTAGGATCAATGAATTAGAGAAAGATGAATAAAAACAAGAATAAAACTGTGAATGTAAAAATGTACTGACTTCTTTATTATAATATTTAATGGTAGTTGCTAATGAATGTATTTTAGCGTAATCAAATATTTACCTGTTTTCTCTAAGCATTATAAAATATGAGTATTGCATTTGATCAAAATTTTAAGAATGAGAATAGTGCATTGTTTATTTTATCTGAACTTTATATTTTACTATTATGTGTCCCAGTGTTCTATGCAAATCAGGATAAACCCTACTTATAGGGTCATTGTCATATACATTCGGTTTCTACCTACTACTAGAGGCCCGATGCATGAAATTCGTGCAAGGGGCTTGGCCCTCGCAGCCTTGGCAGGCCCTAGCAGTCCCTCACAGCTCTGGCTCATCTGGAAGGTTCTCCAGAAGGTCATTCAGCTGTTTGGTCTAATTAGCATATTAGCCCTTTATTATATAGGGTTATTTCATCAAGGATGTTCACATCTAGTCTTGATTTTTAGTTTTTATTAGACATAAACAGATTAATCTTTAGTGGTATATCTTTTAAAAATATTAAAATATTCTTTCTTGACCATTTTTCTTCTTTTGCTTTGGTTAAGAGTGAACAATAAAATGGTCCATAAAAAATAACTCTTGCTATATTTAAGCAGTCAAAATTTTATTCCTTACATTAGCCAATTTGATTGTCATCATAGCTAATATTAGATAACATATAAGAAATATTTTCATAAATATCTGTTTTAAATAAATATTTGAACTTATAAAGAGAAATTTTAATTAAAATGAATGCTCATTTTTAACCATATATATAATGTGTATTTATGTTGCTTATAGAGGTTATGTATGTGTGTGTATCTCTATTTATGTGTCTATCATATTACCTATCATGTCTGAGTAAAGTTTGGAATATTTATAAATAAATGAAAATGAAAATAATAGAGACTGAGATACAACTGACACAATTATATAATCTCTATAAGAGTATAGGTGGAATTATCAGCATTAGATGCATTTGTTTTTGTCCTACATGCAGTGTTATTTGTTCATATATTTGTAATAACATTAACAGGGCCTGAAAGACAAATGACATTTGAGTTATCAACTAGAGAAAACCAGTCATTCTGCTTTTGTACTGGAGGATGACATGGGCCTCAGGTTTTACTATAAATAATTTATTTTGATATATTCCACAGAGTCTATTTTATATTTCTTCCATGCCAAGTGCTTGTACTGTGTTAATGCTAATAAATTGTACCAAATATTATGACAAAACTCTAGTTTACTCTACCAGAGTAACAAAATATTTCTTGCCTTTTATCTGCCTGAGGTAATGTTCAGTGAAAAAAAAATATTTTCATTGTGATCCAACGGAGAATCAGTAATTCCTAAAATCCCAAGTCATAGCATCATATAAATATACTTATATATGATTTTGTTTTTTACCTTGTGCTTGCTGATGGACTATACAGGAAAAGAAAATTAAAACCTTTTGTTTTTAATGTTACAATTTGGAAAAAAATTTTATTACACGCTGATGACGTAGCAGTTACGAGTACAATTGAGGAAGTTTTAATGCCAGTGATCCCTCTTACCATGCACTGAACCTTATAGCACACATGTGGACACACAGGCAATTAAAATAATGCAGGAAATGCTGGAGGTTCCCCACCTGCTGGCTACTTCCCTCTGCAGCACTGGAAAAGCAAGTTAACTTCTGTGCTTCTACTTTATCTTTTGTAAAGAGCTTTGAAGCTGAAAACTAGTGTGTAACCAGAGAATGTGTTTCATTTAGATTTCAAAGGATTCAAACACGGCCAAGAATAAAACATCTCCCCAAACACCTGCTCTGTCTTTTGAAATGAATGCGTTTTTCTATAGACCATGAGTTCATTTGAGTTAATTTCTCAAACATATGTTTCATATACCTATTTTTAGGATTATTTTCTATTCAGGAAATTCATTCAAGTCTTGTATATCTACGGTTTGAAATGACTGAACTTTCTGCTCATAATTTGTCCTCCCACTCAAAGAATACATAAGTGAAAGTACAGACTAAATTTAAAAAAACGCACTCACACACAAAACAAAGGCACGGAAGAGAAAAAAAAATGCACTTACAGGTTAACCCTGAGTTGCCTCTGACATAAGGAGACCTAATAAATAACAGTATGTTGTATAGTGAAATCTTTGAACTCTAAAATAGCTCACTAAATGTGAATAGAAATATATTGTGACATTAATAATTAAAATTTCCAAGTCATTATGTCATTTTCTTCCTTATGAAGCACATTAGCTCCTTGGTGTTGTTAAGTTTTCTGTTTTAAATTTTAAAAAGTAAATTCATGTTTGTGGTATTGGTCAATTTATCTTGCACACTGAGACTTGTGAGCAAATAAGGAAAGGTTTCTCCTACACGTTGGTAAAGAGTACATATCCACTAGTGTTTTGTTGGATTCTTCATTTAATGAAAAAAAAAACTTTGCTCTATTCATATCTACTTAATAGTACTTCAATGAATGCCAATATTTGTATCTATTACACTAGCAAAACTCCTAGTTTGTACCATAATATTTATTAAAAATATCACTTTTTTCCTATTGAGAAGCATTTATACCTGAGCCATTATGTCAGAATCTCCTTAATAACAGAATTTCTGGAATTTTGTCCCCATTATTGGATTCTTCATCTATGTCTGAGTTTCCTGAGAAGATTCTTGTTTTCTGGCCTTGACAAATTGACTCAGCAAAGTAGAATTTTTTGAGACATTGTCACCTTGCTGCTCAGAGGTGTCCCTCATTAGTGATTACTGCTATCCTCACACTAGGTCAATCTTGCTAACAATTTGTTAATTTGTTGATCTTTTCAAAGATCTAATTTTTTTCACTGATTTTCCTCTAATGTTTCTTCACTCTAATTAATTTCCACTCAAATGTTGCTTTATACCAACTACTTGCTTTATACCAACTCTATTTTCTCTAATGTATTAAGCTAGAAGGTTAGTTGATTGATTTTGGGATCTTTTTAATATAAGTATTTATACTTACAAATTCTCATCTAAGCACTGCGTTAACTGCATATGTTTATTAGGTTTATCTTCATTTTTTATTCATCTCAAAATATTTTCTGATGTGTTTCATGATTTCCTTAACTCATTTGGTTTTTTTGGGAATATGTTGTTTGCTTTCAATGTATTTATAAAATTTCCAAAATTCTTTCTGTTACTGATCTCTATTATTATTCCATGGTGGTCAGAGAACATACATTATATGATTTTAACCCTTAAATGTAATTATTTATTTTTTAACCTAGCATTCAGTTTATCCTGAAGAATATTCCATGTACACTTGAGAAGAATTTATATTATGCTGTTGCTTTGTTGAGTGTTGCATAAATATCTGTTAGGTCTACTACAGTGATGTTCAAATATTCTATTTCCCTTCTATGTAGTTGTCTTATCCATTATTGGAAGTGCTGTGTTAAGCCCAGCCAGTGTTGCTCAGTGGTTGAGCATCAACCCATGAACCAACATGTCACTGGTTTGATTACTGGTCAGGGCACATGCCTCGGTGCTGGTTAGATCCCCCATAGGGGTGTGCGGGAGGCAGCTGATTGACGTTTCTCGTCGATGTTTCCATCTCTCCACTCTTCTCCCTCTCTTTCTAAAAAAATCAGTAAAAACATATAAAAAAGGTGGTGTATTAAAATCTTGAGCTACTATTATTGAATTATGTCGGTCTCTCCTAGATTATGTCAGTTTTTGCTTCATATTTTTGGATATTGTTGGTAGGTGCTTGTTTATCATTTTTTATTATTTATAATTGTTCATTATTATAATACGTCCCTTTTACATCTAGTAACACTTTTTTTCAAATTTCTTTTGCCTGATATTAGCATAACCATTGCACCTTATGGTTGTGTTTGTATAGTATATCTTTATTTATCCTTTTATTTTTAATTTACTTGCAACTTTCAATAGCAAACATGTCCCTATGAACAAAATACATTTGGACCTTGTGTTTGTTCCTTTAACCCAATTTGTCTCTGTTTTTTCATAGAATTGTTTTGTTGTGTGTGTGTGTGTTTTTTGTGGTGTCATTTTTTAAAATTTTTTTATTGATTAAGATATTACATATGTGTCCTTATCCCCCATTGCTGTTCACATTTAATACTATTACTGATATAGCTAAGTATGCATCTGTCACTTTTTGTTATTATATCTTACTTTTTGTTCTTTGTTCTTCATTTCTACTTAGAGTTCTACTCCTCTCAAATGAATGGTTCACAGAAAGTGTAGCTACAAAGGAATAGTGCAGCTTTAACACTCCCAGACACAAACCTGAAAGAGATGATATGATCCTGGCATGTTGAAGTAAGATGACATGTTACTAACATACATTAGAAACTCCAGACAAAACAAAACATGATACTGTCAAATAGCAGGTGGTTGGGCCATTAGATGCCAGTGAAATCCATGTATTTTGCTAACTGTTTTAAACACATTTCTTGTGCAGTGAGGAAACAGTAGGATGCTGATTGTCTCTCTTACCCTGGCTGCCCTTGTATCACACTTTAAAAAGAACACTGTCTTTTAAATTGTAATTTATAATGCATTATGTAATTTACTGCTACAGTGAACATGCAAAAAGTCTTTGTTTAATTTGGAATTTGGAGACTGCTGAGCTTAGAACAATTATGTGGCAAAGCAGAAACCTTTTAGTTTTTTTGAAACTGCATTTCACACTCAGTACTTGAGTAAGCTTTTTTTTGATATGTCATATCAAAAAAATCATATTTTATTTCCTTTATAAGTTGAATTCTATTAATCAAAGTTAAGATTCCCACTTATGAAAATAAATTCTTCTAATAACTCACATATATCTCAGCTTGTATTACAGGTCTCCCATAATATTAAGCCATTTCCTTTTTTTTTTCTTTTGTAGAAGATGAGTGAATTAATGGTATTGATCAATGATTTCTGTCTTTCCACATTCTTAGCTAATAAACAATGATGAGGATGCTATGTGTTTGTGTGTATCTGAAAACATGTGTGTTAATATTTTCATATACTTTGCAAATAATCATTAGTCCTATTTGGAGCTGACCTACTCTTTAATATATGTTGCCAAAAACCTAAGGGATGTTTCTTAGGATTTATCTTAATAATTTCTCCAGATTAATCTTTGAAGCCACAGAATTTAAGTCATCAGTAATTGGCAGAGGAGGAAAAATCGCTATTTGGGCCCTAGCAGGTTTGGGTCAGTGGACAGAGCGCCGGCCTGTGGACAGGATCCCGGGTTCGATTCCAGTCAGGGGCACGTGTCCTGGTTGCAGGCTCCTCCACAACCCGGCCCTGTTCAGGGCTCATGCAGGAGGCAACCAATCGATTTGTTTCTCTGGCATTGATGCTTCTCTTCGTCTTTCCCTCTCTCTCTTCCACTCTCTTTCAAAAAAAAAAAAAATCAATGAAAAAATATCCTTGGATGAGGATTAAAAAGAAAATCATTATTTGGAGATTTAATTATAACTTAAGTCATAGGCATTAATACTAGTATATACCCAAACAATAGTGGATACCTCAAGATCCCAAATAATTGGCAGCAAATCAATATTGACAAGAGGAGCTACTGTTTCCCAGTTACTCTTCGGGAAGTCAGGACCTTTGCATATATTTTCAAAAGCTATATGTTACCCAACATTAGGGACTTCTACTCACATCATAATTTGTGCACACCGACCACTTTCAGTTGAACTCCATTTGTGACTCTTTGCCACGGGACCAGCTTCAGTCAGGGTTAACTTCGTTTCTGTGAGGGAATCTGTTGTCCCTACAATGGAGATATTCAGTCCCTTTCCCTGTCCTGCCTCCATTTTTCTCCTGATGCTTCACTGCTCTGGTTCCAAATCTATTATTTCCCAGTCACCAGATGCCACACCCGAGTTAGGCCTTATTTCATTATTCTTTATCCCCGTTGTATAATTGGTATAGATATCAGGAGATTTCTATCCATGAAGCAAAAGCTTCTTAGTCTGCTTTCAACATTCTTCTTTGAAATATTTGGATAATTTAACATTGGGCCCCGTTCCCAGCTGGTCAGTGAAGATAAGCCACTCCTATTCCTGGTAAATTTCATACTTTTTAACCAGTGTTCTCTGCCTTGCTTTCATGTCTCTGAATAATTTTCCATTTTTTACTAGATTGAGGAAAATAGAAATGACATAATTCAAATAAAGCTTCCAACAAGAATGGGAGATAGATATTATTATACCAATTTTATTAACATAGTAACCAAGTCTATCAATTCAGGCTACTGATCCATGTCAGGCTACTGATGTCAGGCTACTGATCCATGTTGGAATGATAGCTTATTCTGGTATCTAAACTCTTTCTACTTTTTAACAGTTCCTCAGGATTTGCATTCGTGTTCATTGACACTTTTCCATCTCCTTGACTCTTACCCTTTTGATCTTGTTTGGCAAGCTTGAATAAAAATATCTGGATTTAACATTTCTTTTTTTTAAGGGCTGCGTATTCTCATTTTTTCCTAAGTTTTATATAAATACTCTCTATGCTATAATTTCCATTTATTGTCCTTACTCTTTTATTAAACTCTCATTAAAATTACAGCCTGGTATTGGCTCTGCTCTCAGAAAAGAGGAATAGGTTTACGCTCACACTTGAGGTGCAATAATATAAAGAAAAGAGCAGTGCCTCTTGGCCAAAGCCCGCAGAGGACATATTAGGGTTGATCAAGAACAGAAGACAGCCCCACCAAGGAATTCCAGTAAGGAATGTTATCTATAGCAGAGACAGCAACAAGGCCGCTTTGAGCTCCTGATCTCATAAGAAGCAATATCCTAGGAAATAATGTCAGTGAGTGCTCGTGCCTCTGTGACCGGATGTGCAATAACACTGTCCAAGGGCTGGGTCATATTTAACTCTCTCCTGCTTCCTAGTGCATCTGGTTTCATTGCAATCACTTCTATCTTGTAGAGCTTATAGGATAACACATAACACCATAGCATAACATAAGACATTCTGTATGAACTTTACTTCATAGGTGGACATAATATTGACATAAGCTTAATACTGAAACACAGTGTGTGTCTTTTCTGATGGAGGCAGTTTTCCCCAGTTCATTAGTGAGGAAATATCTAACAAAATTTTAAAATCACTGCCTTACTATCATTTGTTCTCACTGTTATTCCCATTACACTTTACCCTCAGTCACATCACTTGTAATTCTCTGAAAATATTTTGTTCTTTCACATTTTTATTCCTTCCCGTTTATGGTTTTCTTTGACCCTGGACTCTCCTATCTTTTTTATGTTTCCTCAGAAATTATGCACAATGTTCAGGACAAGCCCACCTCTTCAATGAAACATTTCCTGATAATTCTTAGCTCCTGACAATTCTGTGATACTATATTGTGAACTCTGTGATTGTATGAACCAAATCTTACATTCATCTCCAAGGAAAAATAACAGTAAGTATCTTTAAATGATTAAAAGGGTTATATAATATCACCCTAATATTTTAGATGCAGAGCTCCTTACTGGTGCTCAGTACTGTGAAGTTTTTATTTTGAAGAAACTTGGCAAAACCACAAATTAACCCATATGTTCTTCTTGAGATTTATCTACATATTGAATCCTGGTGGAATTCAATGCAATCCAGTATTACATAGGATCTTAAATTAAATGTGTAGAGTAATCCTAATAATAATCTTTTCTGGCATATGTTTTGGTTAAATTAAAGAAATCATAGAAATATGCTGCAAAAATCTTTGGTTCAAAATATCACTTTAGATGATCTTTTTCCAGGCAAAGATAAGCATGACTTTAACAGTGTTTGGCCATTAATTGTATTTTTGTTGATGTAAGTTGAATTTTTCCTTCATATACTAAAAATTAATAATTTGAGGGACTGAAGAGACAAGTAATGATATAACATCTAAGAAGAGACAGATATAATATTATCTATTATCTAAAAGAGTAGAGTTTTCATAATATGTTTTCTTCATGGGATGCAGCCATAAGAATTATTTTTAATGTTCATAGTATTGTTTTCCTCTTTGATATTAAACAAAAAATAGCATAGAATTTGATTCTCCTTTGGAGTGTTATTTCTGATATAGACAATCAAGTAGATATCTAGTTAGGGGCAGTGACCTCTTTCCTTTAGATTGTCAAATAAAATGACAACAGTCAACACAATAATAGCCATCTGGTGTGAATGAATCAAATTATACCTACTTTTTATCAGATTGACAAAAATATAATAACATTTTTTGGTGTATGACAGAATTTAAGTAATTAGTTTATGTGTACCATGAGATGAAAAATGTTGAAAATCACTGTCCTGAAAGATAGTCATATGTCTTATCCAGTTTTAGAGAATCAGTAGTCCAGAGTGAAGCAGGAGAATTATATGATCTATAAGACCAGAGACATAGAAGCATCAAACAGACTGCCCAACCTATGAAGGAAGGCGGGGGATGAGGGTGTAAGAGATTAACCAAGGGACTTGTATGCATGCATATGAACAAACTAATGGACACAGACAGTAGCGAGGTGGTGAGGGCATGTGCTGGTGGATGGGAGCAGCCAGGGAAAGGTCAATGGGGGAAAAAGAAGACATATGTAGTACTTTAAACAATAAAGAATTTAAATAAAACACACACACACATAAAACACCTGTTTCCATGTAAATGTACCCCTGATAAATCATATGAAATGTTTGACCATATAAGATGATTAAGAGTCCTTACTGTTTTTAGTTCATTTGTAAAAAGACAGATTGATAAGCAAGCATCTAATGAAGCAATTATTAAACGGAGGTAGAGGGTGAGGAGTTGTATAAGAAAGGAATGCAATCACAGTATGATATGTATCTCAGTTATAAATAATACTATGAGTTATATATTTTATAAAAATGAAAAAATAATGCTAATTTATCCACAATTTTGATATAAATTGGGAGAATGACTAATATGTACCTTTAATATGGAAGGAATTGGTAAGAGGGCTAAAACCTCATTTTACTTATTAGGAAATCAATAGGTAACATGTATAATTGAAAAAAAATATATATAAACTGATGAACAAAATAGAACCAGAGACATAGAAGCATGGAAAAGACTGTTGAATCTCAGAGGGAAACTGGGGGAAGGTGGATGGATTGGAAGAGATCAAGCAAAGAATTTGAAAATCTATATGCATAACCCATGGACACAGATACTAAGGTGGTGAAGGCCTGAGGTGGCTGGATAGGGGTGGGCTAGCAGGGGTCACTGGGAGAAAAAGGGGGACAATAAAGATATAAAAAAGATTTAAAAAGAAAAGAAAGAAAATAAATATAGTAGTCCCTCTTTATTTAAAGGAAATATGTTCAAGAGCTGCTGTGGATATCTGAAACCATGGGTTGTACCAGACACTGTAATCACTATACTGTCTTTTTCCTATACACATGCCTATGATAAAGTTTAATTTATAAATTATGCACAGTACGATATCAATAAATAATAATAAAATAGAAAAATTATAACAATATGCTGTGATAAAAGTTGTGTGGATGTGGTCTCTTTCAAAATACGTTATTGTGCTGTGCTCACCTTTTCGCTTAATCACTTTCCAGCTCCTCGTGGGCATATCCAAACCGCCAGCATCAGTACACGTGCACTTTGGGGCTTCTGGTAAGTGAAACAAGGGGTATCTGAGCACAGTCATTGTGGTACCTTGACAGTCCTCGGATCACTTACATGACAACTACGTGAGTAACGGCAGGTAGCTTAAACACAGAGTGGTTGGCTGGACGAGGGGATGATTCCTGTGTTGAGTGGAACAGAGCGGGACAGTGTGACATTTTATTATGCTACTCAGAATAGTGTGTAATTTAACACTTATAAGTTGTTTATTTTTTTTAGTTTCCCATGTAATATTGTCGTACGGCAGTAGACTGTGGATAAGTGAAACTATGGAAAACAAAACCACAGATAATGGGGAAGTCGTATACACTGCTTTGCATATATGTAACCTAAATACCCCCTAAAATAGTTATATATGTGATTCTCTCTGTTATTGAGAATAAGGGGTTGGAGGGCTCTGGGTAGGGACTGCTGATTTCTATTATGTCTTCTAGTGCAATGAGTCTAAACAATAAAGATATTTCAAAATCAAGGGAAAAAAGATGCATAATTTTTAAAAGTTGTCTAGTATTTTATCATAAATAGAATAATGCTTGGACACTGTGTGTGACTAAATAATTTAAATAAGTAGATTATGCCAACGATAAAATCTCTATTTGTGTCTTAAATAAGACAGTGGGAAGAAAGAAAAGGAATGTGGAAGAATAAAGACTCGGTTGCATCTGTGCATGTGAATGCCATATCTCTAGCACTTACTTTTGACAGCCCATATGTAGCTAAAAATATATGCAGACATCTAACAATGCTAAGCATTTCTACTACCATATGCATATGGTACATATTCACATCAAAGTTAATTGATGTGTTAGCATTCTAAAAATAAGTACCAGATTTTATGAAATGCATCTACCTTATGTGTTTCCCTCTTCTAGTCTTCAAGGACTCATTGTGCCATTTATCCCTTTAAGCAATTCCTACTAAGAGCATTATGCTCTGTGGATTGGCAATTAACAGCTTAAATAGCTTACATAGCACTTACTCAGAACTTCTCAGCCTTGTACACGCACCTCAGAGAACAATGTTTCTTACCATTTTTCTTCAGATAAATAATACCACAAGGTGCTCCTTAAAAAGTGTAGTTCTATGATAAATAATTTGAAAGAAAAAAAACCACACTATTACACTCACATCTTGAATATTGAGCAAGGTGACCTTAATGCAGCGGTTCTCAACCTGTGGGTCATGACGCCTTTGGGGGTTGAATGACCCTTTCACAGGGGTCGCCTAAATACATCCTGTATACCAGATATTTACATTACGATTCATAACAGTAGCAACATTACAGTTATGCAGTAGCAACAGAAATAATTTTATGGTTGGGGGGTCACAACATGTGGAACTGTATTAAAGGGCCACGGCATTAGGAAGGTTGAGAACCACTGCCTTAATGTTATCCTAATTTTGACTCACTTTAGACAGGTTTCTTTCTGATTATAGACTCCTCCTCTCCCTTTTCTTAGGGCATTTGCTTTTAAAAATATGCAATTATCAGATCTTTCTTTGCCCCTTGGAAACATAAATCTCTCTCCCTCTCTTGCCAGTTTTGCTACAGAAAAATGTCTTTCTCAAAGGCCTGGGAGCCATTCCTATGAAAGGCAATCATCTAGAAAGGTAGTTCTCAGTCTCTATGGAGAGTAAAAGCCTAATTTAGATAAGTACCACTAGACAGAGAAAGGCCTCCTTATATTTACCAGCCTCCCCGCTAAAATGGCTTAGTACTCTCCCACTAGCTCACTCCAGTGTTTAAAAAATCCTACTTAGACTCCAATTTTGTCTCTCCCCTAACACCCTTGAATAAAGTCTCCCTTGCCTGTTTAACCTCACGTGGTGCACTATTTCTTAGGCACTATTTACAGCGCATTTTATATTAAACTAAAGTCTCGTTGCACGAAGGTTTGTTCAATAGGCCTTCCTTCCTCTGGATGCCGGCACTGGTTTTCCTCCGTCACCCGGGACCCAGGCCTTCGCTCTGGCCGCTGCCTTCTGTCTTCACTGCTGC
>PVJC01038293.1:0-16828 GCA_004026665.1 Murina feae | reverse complement strand
CATTTTTTAGTGTTATTTTCTTGAGTCTCAATTAGGGATAATAATATGAACCTATCTTGCAAGTTTATTATGAAGACTACCTGACATTTTATATATAATTTCAGGAAACAAGTATTGTAAGTATTTTATAAATTATTTTTAATATTATCATTTTCAGCAACAATAAGAGGACTTTGAAAGTGCTTTCCTGTGTTGAAATAAGTAAATAAAATCAGAGGACCATGTCAAGGGAAATAGCCATTTTTAGAGTATGTCCTTTTTTATAAAACTAGAGGCCGAGTACATGAAATTTGCACACTGGTTGGGTGTCTAGCAGCTGTCGACTGCCAGGTGCCAGCTGGGTACTCCCTCTCTTTCCCCAGCTGGTCCTGCCCCCTGGTAAAACTCCTGGACAACTCCCAGTCAGGATACAATTTGCATACTATGCTTTTACTATATAGGACTAGGAGCCTGGTGCACAATATATTGTGCACTCGGGGGTCCCTCAGCCCGGCCTGTACCCGCCCAACCTGTGACCTGCCACCCACCCATATTATGCTTTTATTAGATTAGATGAGAAGGCACCCACTTTTCAGAACTACCATAAAATAATTAAATAGCCATCTATTGTTACTGCTACTTATTCTGATTCTCCTCTATTATTTCTATTGTCAGCCCCCTTTGGGAAAAGACTAAGCCATAATAAATGTATTTCCTACACCTGTGAGGCCACACAGGTATTCACATTTTACAGGGAGTAATATTTTCTTTTGCAGTTTTTCCCTGGAATACTTTATATCCTTCTAGTCCATAGCAGAAATACTCAATAAAAAAATCTAAAAATTTGAGCACTATGCAGCTAAAACTATAAATACACATTATTATACTATTTAAAAATAGTTTGGATCATTAAATGTTATTATAACATGCCTTTACCTGCATATATTCACATACACTATGAATAAAATCATATGCATAAAAAATATACAGTATGTTAAACATACTATTTGTTTTTATAAAATCAAATCAGTATAATGTTATGTTTTTCTAGGAAACAAGACAAAAGAGTTTTTAAACATCAATTTATAGATGATAATGCATTTTTACATTATATATTGTCTAATTGAACTTTATAAATTATATTCTAAATGAAATATGTTTCCAGTAAACAAATTTTATAGGCAATTATTTGCCTCAAATGATTTTTTTCTTGTCCAAACATTGACTATTTGCTGAAACACAGTGTATCTATAGTCTTTTGTTTTTAATTCTTTTACACCCCAAGGCATTTAGTTATATCCTTCAAATAAAGTGATTTATTTGCTGAAATAATATGCAAGTATAGTTATAGTAAATGTTTATAAAACATTTATTTCAAAAATAAATCCTACTATCCCCTACAGAGTTATGTGTAA
This sequence comes from Murina feae, assembly GCA_004026665.1. NCBI lineage: Eukaryota > Metazoa > Chordata > Mammalia > Chiroptera > Vespertilionidae > Murina > Murina feae. Next base: position 15,434 of record PVJC01038293.1, on the reverse strand, counting down.
AGAGTAGTTTCAGATGAGAAATATGTTATGTCGAGGTTTCCTCCTGTTACTATTACAAAACATTGATCACTAGAGGCCGTGTTACTATAGTTTTTATATGTAGCCCATAAATTTGAATTTTAAACAAATTCCCAAAGCTAATCCTCAAATAACACTTCCAGAAAAATTGATTTAGAGAATTGACATTTATTCTGAATTTTATATTTACAAAAAAGTAAAAATACACTTCTTAAAAGTGAACTTACAGGTAGATGAGGCCAGGTCTTTTGAAGCTTTGTTCCAGAAGGTTACATGTGTTTGACTTTGGAAAAGTGTAGCCTAAAGCATTGAAGGGAATAATCAACAATGCATACGAGTAATGGTCTCCAACCTTCCAGTAAAGGGGCTTAATAGGTTTTATGTCACACTGTATATTAAAGACTTTGGTCTGATTTCATGCCTCTGAAAGAACAGTTGCAAAGAAAGTACAGTTTGTTTTGTACCTCTTGTAAAAATGATGTCTTCTCACATGGATTACTGGGAACCTACATTTTAATAAAATTATAACTGAATTAGAGGAGGTTATTCCTAGAAAAATAGCAGACTTGATAAATTATTTTAAAAATATGTTTATATTGATTTCAGAAAGAGGAAGAGTGAGAGAAACATCAAAGATGAGAAAGAAACATAGATTGACTGCCTCTTGCATGCTCCCTACTGGGGATTAAGCCCCAAACCCGGACTGAACCCACAGCCCTGACACGTGGCCTGAGCAGAATTGAACCATGACCTCCTGGTTCATGGGTTGATGCTCAACCACTGAGCCATACCATACAGGTCTGAATTTACTATTATTATTCAATGTGTAATGGTGTTTCAATTTTAAGATAAGACAAATTTCAAATTTGGAGATACAAGTGATATTATAAGTTTTTATAAGAACAGAAAAATTACTTTTAGAGTGATCTCAGGTTTATGTACTAAATTCTACCCATGTTGTAAAAATGAGATATTACCTAAAACTTGAGTAGTTGGCTTTTTTCACAAGCTAAAACTCTAAATAGAATTAAAAAAATAAATTATTTATTAACCCTACCAGACCTGAGGCCCTGAATCTAACTGTCCCTTAAACCACACAAAGTCAATTCAAACACATGGAGGCAGACATTTGCAATGGCTAACCATGAGGTTTGACCACGATTGGTTGGTTATTTTTAGTTTGTGACGCATTTTTTTCATGTACTAGGCAAAGTACCTAGGCGAAGCAGTATAGCGGTAGATTCGGAAATTACCGAAAAATCGGTACAGCGGTCTGGTAGGATTAATGTCAGGATTAAGGTGGCATGTCAGAGAAAGTGAGACATCCATTCCTTTATTCAACAAACTAGAGGTCATGCACGAGGGGGAGAGGGGGAGGAGGAGACGGAAGAGGTTGGGGGTGTCCCTCAGCCCAGCCTACACCCCCTCTAATCTGGGACCCCTCAGGGGATGTCCAACTACCAGTTTAGGCCTGGCAGTAAGACATCCCTCTCGCAATCTGAGACTGCTGGTCCCCAACTGCTTGCCTGCCTGCCTGCCTGATTGCCCTTAACTGCTTCTGCCTGCCAGCCTGATCACCCCCTAACCACTCCCCTGCCAGCCTGATGGACACCTAAATGCTCCCCTGACAGCTCAGTTGCCCCCAACTGCACTCCCCTGCCTGCCCAATTGCCCCCAACTGCCTCTCTTGCCAACCCAGTTGCCCCCAACTGCCCTCCCCTGGAGGCCTGGTCCCCCCAACTGCCCTCCATCTCCTTCTGGCCTGGTCACAACTAACTGCCCTCCCCTGCTGGCCTGGTTGCCTCTAACTGCCCTTTCCTGCAGGCCTCATCCTCTCCAACTGCCCTCCCTCCCCTTCAGGCCTGGTTACCGCCAACTGCGCTCCCCTGCCAGCCATCTTGTGGCAGTCATCTTGTGACTACATGGGGAGGGTCATCTTGTTACCACATGGGGATAGCCATCTTGTGTCAGAGTATGATGGTCAATTTGTATATTACCTCTTTATTATATAGGATATTTATTTTTGAAATAATAGGTCTCAAGGTATGAGCTAACAGATATATTTTAAAAGACAATATTTAAGTGCTTTTCATGGAATTTGAGATTCTTGAGAAACTATAGACAAAATATGGAATTTAAAAATATTAATGTTAGTGATATGATGAGTACAGAACTCTATGGAAATAAATACTAGATAGAAAGATAATTCAAATAGAAGTATCAGAACTTTTCTTCTACAGAGTAATCTAATCTAATAAAAGAGTAATATGCAAATTAACCATCACTCTGAGACACCTAAGCCACATCCACCAGCCAAGCCACGCCCACCAGCCAAACAGAGTGGCTGTATGCAAATTAACACAGCCAAGATGGCAGCCACAGCCATGGAGCTAGAGCAAACAGGAGGCTTCCCTTGCACCAGTGATGGAGTTGAAACTGCCTGCCTAGGCTGGCCGGGCCTCTGCTCAAAGCAACAATGTTTCAATTATAGAAGCCATGGAGCTGAAGCAAACAGGAAGCTTCCTTGCCTGACTAGGCCTCCGCTCAAGGCAACAGAGTTTCAATTATAGAAGATAAATAAACCTCAGAAACCTGATTCTAGCCAGCCTCCCTGGGACGTTGGGTCAATGGAAGCCTGCAAACAGCCATCAGCCCCTCACCCAGGCTGACCAGGCATGCCAGGTGGACATCCCCCGAGGGGTCCCAGACTGTGAGAGGGCACAGGCTGGGCTGAGGGACCCCCTGAGTGCACAAATTTTTGTGCACCGGGCCCCTAGTTATCAGATAAAGACCTTAAGCATTGGTGGGAACTAGGTAGATAAGACAGAGTTTGGAAAGAAATATGTTTCTAACAGAAAGCCACAGGTGAGAACAATTTGTGATTAGGATGTGAAAAGAAGTTTGGCTTGTCAGGGACCCAGCGAGAGAGGACTACATGGAGAGGTAAGAAAGGACTGAGGCATGGGGGTTGGGAGTCTTGTAAGGCAGGCTATAGACCGTAAAATTTTAATTAATGGGCAACCACTTGAGATTTTTAATCTACCGTAGTCACATTTTCTTTTTAGAAATATCAATCTAGCTATAGAATCGAGATTGGAATATAGAAAGAGGCAAAGAGTATGAAGGTTACTAAAAAAAATTAAGACTAGAGTTATTATATGATCCCTCTTTTCTGAGTATCTACTCGAAAATTTGAAAACATTTATTAGCACCCTTACGTTCATGGCAACGTAAATCACGGTGGCTAAGACATGGAAACAACTGAAGCACCCTTCAGTAGATTTCATGTTTTTGATCCTCACCACCTTTTAAGGAGGCAGATTTCAGTTATTCATCCTAGTTGGGTATTTTCTCCATAAGCACTGAAGGATGCCAAGAAAAGTTTGCTCTTGGACCACATTTTCATACATTTAAAGAATTAGCCCTGCGGGCATGGCTCAGGTTGAGCATCAACCTATGAATCAGGAGGTCATGGTTCGATTCCTAGACAGGGCACATGCCCAGGTTGCAGGCTTGATCCCCAGTGTGGGGCATGCAGGAGGCAGCCAATCAATGACTCTCTCTCATCATCGTTGTTTCTTTCTCCTGCTTCTTTCCTCTCTGAAATCAATAAAAATATTTTTTAAAAAGAATTGAGTTTTTTAAAAAGCTTTTTTTCTGACTCACTTTAGTTACAGAAGTTGCATTAAATATTTCTTATTTTCATAGTTAATTCTTTGCAGAGAAGAGATTTCAGAAGTATGTTCTGGATTATTTAGGGATTCACTCTAAGCTACTTTTTAGTTGAGAGAAGGTTTTCTTCTGTTTTGCTTATATTCTTTGAGGAGCAAGTGGGTGTTAACTGTCTAGAGGCAGATGTCCTGAAAATCAATGCTTGACTCTTGCCTTTGGAACCTGATGTACCTTGATTTATACTTCTATACTGCTGAGACTTGAGTCTTCTTGCAGGAGTGGAAGGGTTGCTCTTCAATGCTGGTAGAGAGCTTCCTCTTTGACCAGGATGTTGAACTATTCTGTTAAATGTTTCACAAATAATTAACAATATGTTTTGGGAGTCTTAGTAGTTTTTCACAATTTTTTACTTCTGTAAAATTGAGTGTGTAATTTTTTGCATCTCTATTAAGAAGTTTCTGTACTTGGGGTGTCAGTTGGGGCTTGGGGTTGAGGTGCACTCAACAATTATCCCAAACCAGCAATTGAAAATAGTATGAACATGTTTCTTGAAGAGTGTTGTTATCTTATGAGGAACTGCAGTCCCAGAGGCATTGCAGGCCTGGCTCAGGCAGCTATGCCATGTCCATATGGCAGCCACAGAGGGAGGGGAGGAAGAGTGCCTTCTCTTTGAGTCCCTTCTATACTCCTGAGACCTCCTGAGAAAGGAAAATTCTTCCTGAAGCTGGCTTCCCAGTGTGGCCCATTCCATGTTTCTTGTTTGCTGAGTAGCATTAGTCTAGTTTCTTAAGTTCCTTATGCCTCAAATGCTTTATCTGTAAAATTGGCTAATAATACCCACCTCCCATGGATGTTGTGAAAATTAATTGATGTAAAGATTTATAACAGTTCCTGGGCAAAGAATAGAAACAAATTATAGCTAATATAGCTCAAAATCATATTGACTCTTCAGAGCAACCCTTCATTTTCTGTATTCTTATCCACATGTTAGCAGTAGAGGAGACTTACAACAGCATACTAGTCAGTAGCCTGAAGTCTTGCAGCTGATACATGACAGAACCAAGAACTAATCGATTCTTAAGCACTTTCTGCTAGATCTCCCTGGCTCTTTGCAGGTGATTAATGTGCCCCGGCCTCTCCTGCCTTATTCTGTAGTCCTGATTTATGTCATTGTGTTTTATTGTGAGTAACATGTTTACAACAAGTCAGAAAATGATCACATTGAGGAGAAAGAATCCAGAAGTGAGGTGCTCAGGTGTGCAAGAGTTTCAGCAAGAATTTTTGTGCAAGAGTTACAACAAGACGTATGTCAATTTAGATAAACATTTCTAGTATATTCTACCGTCTACCCAGAATGAAATCTCTCTTAGTTAAAGCAAACATCCAAAGGACTTACAATTCATTCAGGTTTTCCAACAGATTTTATTGGGTTCACGTAAACATAAATATGTCAACATGTTGTTACATAAATAAGTACATTAACCAGAAGATATAGCACACGTTAATTTAAAAAAACTCTTCTGAGGAAGACAAAATTCTCATCAAAAATGTTTGTGCATTTTGACATTTACATTGCACCATGGGTTCGGATTGCTCATATTTTTCATGCTGTGGCTTTCCAACATGACAGCGCCTTCCATTCATTACAAATAGAGTGACTATCAGCTTTAGAAAGCTCAATGCAGGTGCAAATCTGTTGATCCCAGCCTAGAAGGCATGCTTCATTCATCCACAAAGACTGTCCAAACAACCCTGACTATGACACCACGTTGTTAGAAAAGTTTAAGAAAGATTAAGTCAAGGAAAGGAAGTTTCATTTTTTGTGCTGCCAAAGCTTAAGGTGTTTGTAGTTGAACACAACTAAGAGAATAAACTGCAAAGTAATTAAGAGGAAATCTGAACCTAGATTTGTTCAGCTTGCTTCTTAGAATGGTGATTAGCTGACTTCGACATTCAGGTTCACTTAATTTGTCAAATGCCATGAAAGCTAAGTCACATCAGCTTACCTAGACTAACAGTCTTTCTAGGATTGGGAAAGTGACTTATCCTGAGAAATATTTGGTATAATTTTGAGATGTTTTACAAGGAGTCAACCTATGGAAAAGTATTAACTTTATAAGCATGAGCCAGACATTTTGTTTATTTCAGAAAAAATAATTTTAAGAAGCAATCTATTTTTGTAATAATTAAATCAGTAGCCATAATTACTCCTCTAAGTATATCTCCTGAAGTGAATGGGTAGTGACTATTTTTAAGGATGCTTTCATTATCTTTGCTATAATATCTGACAGTTTAAGAAATATTAAAAGATATTGTTTCAAACACTTACTCAAGTTCAACTTAGCATTATATTACTTACTTCACGGGCCCCAGGTTTCTTGTGTCTCTGTTCTAAGATAAATAGATGATGAACTGTTGAACCAGAAATGGATGGTTATAATTTTATATTTCTGCCATAGAGTTAATGAAACGGTTTCAAATGTTATTTATTGTATAAATATGTACAGAGAAAGTGGATTAAACATAGGAGTTTTCTCCTACCTCTCCTGCATCATTTTGACATGACTCCCTCAGAAAATTAGAAGTATAAAGGAGTTTTCTCTTCTTCCTGGTGATTACGTAGCAGAGTGGATTTTCCACATCTTGTGTAATCTGGTTCCAACATGACAGCACCTTCCATTCATTACAGAGAGAAAGTGACCATCAGCTTCAGAAACACAGTTGCCTTGGTAGAGAGCACTGACACACTCCTCAGTGGTTCAGGCTCAGAGAGGCACGGGGTTTAGGAAGAAAGATGAACAGCTCAAACATCATTGAAAACAAACTCCATCCTTTGTGTTCATACTTGGAAAGATGAAGGCCATTCCATATCTAATCCATAACCCATGGCAACCTTTATAAGCACCTAGCTTCTTTCCTTCAAACATTTCTCTCACACTCATGACCCTAGCTCTAGAGTTATTCAAGGCAAATTAGCTGTCATTCTCTGGTGCCCACGATGAGCTAGGTGTTTCGTATTATCAGTAAACTCGTGCCACTTATTACATTATCCTCATTTTTCACAGGTGAGTTACTAACTTGCCCAGATTCACACACTAACATGCTCCAAGTGTTTGATTTGAAAACTTACATGTTCAAACCCAGACATGATGATGCCTCTCAATATTCTAAAAGCCCAGTTTTGTAATTTGGGAAACAGCCTATTTCAAAATGTTTCCAATCCTCATCTCAATTTTATTAACAACTTTTTTCATGTGCTTTCCCACAGTGAGTGTGTGTGTGTGTGTGTGTGTGTGTATTTTTCTTCTTCACTATTTCAGGCAAAGGTTTTCCAAAAAAATGGCCAGTTACCTTCTTTTTTCCCCGTTAAAAAATATCCAGTCTGTCATCATTCCATTTGAAGTGGGAGACTGTTAGTTTTCCTTGCTCACTCCTAGAGGCACAAACCTTTCTCTTTAAACCTATGGCTTTGCATTCTTTTTCTATCTGTACAAAATCTTTCTTGTGTAGAAGTGAGGGTAAAAAGAATAATATTTAAGAGGAAGATAGTGAATAGGAGAATGAGAGTTCATGTTTAATGCATTTAATTCTTTAAAAAATTTAAATATTTTTTATATTTTATTTTAAAGAGTTACATCGTTATTATAAAATGCTACCCTAAGACTTCATAATAAAAATTGAAAAATGTGAATGCAAAATTAATACTTTTTCAACTGCTTAAATAAAAGAAGACATAAAAATAATATAAAACATTTTACAAAGTAGTTTTTCAATGGTCTTAAGTTTTAGAAAAGACAAATAATTCATAACAGTTCAATGGATTTACCTCTTCCCCTTCCTTAAACCTATGCAGCAAATTAATTTACTTTTGGACCAGGAAGAAATAAACAAATGAATTGCATGACATCCAGATGGTGTCAGAGAATTAATGTCAGAATGTAGCACCCTAACAGAAAATTTGGCTGTAAAATACAAGTATTTACATAAACATTTAATTTTTCACTCATGACTTAATAACTTTAGGTTCCCTCACTACTATGATATATTAAATATGGTCCTTATTTTTGGAAAGAAGTATTTTAATTTCTGAACAGGAGCTTCTGTCCCTGCGGGGTCATGTATACCTCTCTGCAGATTCGCTGATGGGTCCACCCACCAGGCCCTGAGTTTTTAATGGAGGTTTCATTACCCAGCCATGATTGGTACTTGCTCAGGTACTTAAACTCAGTCTCTATCCACCTTCCCTCTTCTGAGGTCAGGCTGACCCAAAGTTATAACCCTCTATTCACATGATTGGTCTTTCTGGTGATCTCTCCATGGAAACTAGATAGGCAAACCCCAACTAAGAGTTGGCTCATTCGTTGGCACGCAAAAAACCACTCCTATCACTCAGGAAATTCCAAGAGTGATTGAAACTCTGTGCCAAGAACTGGGGATGATCATTAGATATATTTTTATATCACAAATGCTTATTATGTGCTAATTTTTATCTAGTGTTGTGACTGATAGAGAACTTTTACTATTTTGTTCTGCCATGTACAATTTAATGCTCTTCCATTTTTGGCTGTTATTGATACTGAGGTTACTTTTCAAGGCAATAAATTTCTTATATAAGTTTCATATAAATAGTTTATCTATCTATCTATCATCTATCTATCTATCTATCTATCTATCTATCTATCTATCATCTATCTATCTATCTCTACTATAGTTAAATAAAAAGAACGTGCTCAAGTGGGGTCAGTCTTGTGAAGGATTTTGCTGTTAACAAATAGGTCGGTGCTAGGTAATTATTGTCAGAATGAATTGAGCTGTAGGATACCCAGTGTCAGAACAAAGTCTAAGAAGTCTAATATTATTTAGTCATAGTCAAGGCTTTGACCATGGTTTAAGGCTTAGACCACCCAGAACAGAAACTGAAGCCCGAGTCATCCTTCTCCACCTCCAGAGAAAGAAGCACCTGGAGAACAAGCAGATGTGCAATATGAAACACTCTTGAGTATGAATGTTGGGTCCCTGAAGTCATACGTATACTATGAAACTCCACATCAAAATAGCCATGGTGAGCTTTCAAGGCACAAGGAAGATGCCAGCCCCCTCACAATGAGGGTGAAAACTTATTGTGTTTAGGACTTAAAGAACAGAGGCCTCTACTCAGCTTCCCAATAGCCTGAGAAGAATCCGTTTTCTTCAAGTCTTAGAATCATAACCCACAGAATTCCAGGACTGAGTAGTGTGTCAGTGCTCTTTACCAAGACTACTGTGTTATGTCTGGTCTTGCCTAAACCTTCCTCTCCTCGTTTCAGCTTGTCCCCATAGTCACAGCCAGGCCTGATCCACATCTTCCCTGTGTCCAGCCTCCTCATAGATGGTTCTAATTTGTCATGAACCAGACCATTGGTCTGTAGTCTTAGCTATACATTAGAATCAATGGGTGGAGCTTTAAAAATGGCCATGCCCAAACTCAACCACATTAAGGAAATAAGAATCCTTGGAAGTTTGTGTGTGTGTGTTTTGGCTTGGGCCTGTGTGTGAGTGGTATGTTTAAAGCTCTGGTTTTTTAATGTTTATCATTGTACTGAGCTGATAGAGTCAACCTTTACATATAGTTGCTATAAAAGCAATATAAGTTAAAAGCAACATGATGGTTTTAACTTTATTTAACTTTATCTATTGCAAGGTACCAGACTAAATTTAATGCAGCTGCTCAGAAGAGGGAATTTAAGAATGACTGACCAGAAATATATTTTTTTTAAGTAGTGAATAATCTTTCAGAGCAGGATAATTTTTTCCCCCTTAAAGTATAGGAAAGCTACTCAACATCATTCAAATCAGTCTTATAAGATTTTTCATGGGAGATATCAACAGAGCACATTTTCAGATGATCCTACATTGCATAAATTAATGCAAGATCAATCTATATATATAAAAACCCAAGCAACTGTTATGACCAAACAATTGAAATGACTAGAACGATTGGTCAGTCAGTCGCTATGATGTGTACTGACCACCAGAGGGCAGATGCTCAATGCAAGAACTGCCCCCTGGTGGTGAGTGTGCTCCCAAGCCAACTTCCCATGGTTTCTCCCTCCAGCTGGCCAACCTCCTAGGGTTCCTCCCCTTGGCCAGCCAGCCCCCTGATAGGCCTCAATTGCCAGCCAGGCTGAGGGACCCCATCCATGTATGAATTCATGTACCAGGCCTCTAGTTAAGAAATAAAGAATTAGAGCAATAGAACTATAGTTGGAGAAGTCTGAGAGTATTTATATTATGTAATGACTGATCTTTTAAGATTAAAAGACAGAGAATGCTTCCCAATTAGTGTATTTCCTCTGATATGCCATAGACTAGAAGGCCAATTAGGAATGGATCAAAGAAGAATGCAACCTGATATATGTGTTCAGGCTGATTCATTAATCTTTCACTCTTTCAAACATGTTTATGAGTGCCTGTCATTCTAGAATGATACCCAGTTCAATTCTAGACAATGAGGATGTAGTGATTAAGATAGGAGACAAAGTCCCTGACTTTATGACATCTACAGAAGTCATTTGGGAAGCAAAGAATGCAAAATGCAATGTTAGGTAGTAATAAATGCTATGAAGTACAAAAAAAAAAAAACACAATAAAGGGATAAAGAAAAATGAAGGGAGACAGTAATTTAGAAAAAGTTGCTAGTGAGGTGATGTTTGAAAGAGCCTTGAGTAAAATGAAGGAGTAAGTCCTACAAATTTCTAACAGAAAAGCATCTGGGCAGAAAGAACAGAACATGTAAAGATCTTAAGGAGTTAATAAACTCAGAATACTTAAGAGACAACAGACATTTGTGACTAAAATCTAGTAAGTGAGGTGGAGAACAGTGGACGATACAGCCTGAGAAATAGCTAAGGGCCAGTTCATATAAAACCAATAGACCAAAATAAACCTGAAAATAAAGAAAATAAAGAAAAACCAAGCTCTTGTGTATAATTATCCCAAATTGATTCATTTTAATTTTACTTTTACACAATTTTAATAAATATTATATATAAAGAAGAGGTACTACATCAAACAGCATTAGTCAATAGTGCTTGAAAAAACATTAAGCATGTATGTTATTTACTGTAGAACTTAGAGCATTTCATAATTGAATTTATTTTAAATCTAAGACAGCAGTGTTTTGTGTTTCTTTTTTTCAAATTTATTGTCCCTGATAATTTTTTCTCATAGATTTTCTACCAGGATTAGAGTTCTTAGCCAAATGCCATAAAAAAAGATCTGCATGGAGCGAAATGGGTAACCCAACTCAAAACTAGATCTATAGTTAATCTGTATGTTATTTGTCACTTTCCAAAAATATATACAGAGATAGGAGCACTTAAACAAATAAATTAGAGTGTGTGGAGAGAAGTTTTGTGAGGAGACTCACCCTTTAGGAGGACTGGCTTGTCAAGCAAAGTTCAACAGGTGCTTAGTTTTCCAAACACTCCTTGTGCCCTCTTCTCCTTTCTCCTCTGCTTTCCATTGTACATCTGTTGGACTGCTGTTTTCCACAGCTCTTTCAATTTGGGTAATTTCTATAGATTTTCAAGTTCGGTAATATTTTCTCTAGCTGTATGAAGTTTACTAGCGATCTCTTAAAAGTCCATTTTCATCCCTGTTATGATTTTCATTTTCAGTATTTCCATTTGACTTTACTTAAAGATTTCTCTCTCTGCTAGCATTACATATGGTCTTACATGTTATCTTTTTTTTTCCTATTAGAGTCTTTAACATATTTATCATGGCCATTGAATCCCTGTCAGATATTTCAAGATGTAGGGCATGTCTGAGTCTTGTTTGGATGATTGCTTATGTCTCTGGGAAAGTGTTGTTTTGTCTTGCCTATTTGTATACTTTCTAATTTTTGTTGTTGAAAGCCAGACATCTCCTTTACAATTGCAGAAACTGAGGCAGCTCTTTTTCACATGTGGCAATGAGTATGCTTTTGCTTCTGGTTGGCCCTTACTGTGGAGACATGAGTTAGTCTAAGGTCAATGGGGAGTAGAAGGGGACAGATGTAATACTTTGTAATACTTTCAACAAAAAAGATTAAAAAATAAAATAAAGTAATTCAACACACACACACACACACAAGTTACTAGTAAGCTGATTTTGAAGTGTGTTCTGCTTTGGTCACCCCCAGGACCCCACAAGAGTAAACTTTCTATAGAAATATATTGTGTGTAGGGTGGAAGTTGCTTTGCCAAAAGGCTTTTTATTTTTTTTTTCAGTGTCTTTTGCATCTTTTTTGCTTTTGGTCTTCCCTGTGAGCTGTATCCAAGAGAGGGTCTGTCTCTCGCCTATAAGTTCTATGCTTCCAGATGCTTGCTAACCTGGCAATGAGTGTGTGTGTGTGTGTGCTGTATGGGTGCAACCTCTGTTGTTCTGAATAAGCCTCAGTCTAAAGCAGGCACAATACCCCTGGGTCCTGGGGGTGTGGCCTGCTCCTCTCACAGCTACATGCCTGGCTGCTCATGAATCCTGCCTGTCTCCCACTCCTAACCCCTCCCATACCCAGTTAAGGGTTTTGTTCCACAAGGGAGACAGGTGAGAAGGATCTCAGTGAAGGTGCTCACGTTTCTTGCCATGGCTGCTACTTCCCTCCTTCAGTTCTGCATGAGGGAGAATTTCTCAGGATTTTCCCAATATCTCTCTTTAGTGCCCAGTAAGATTCATGCAGAGAAATTCTGTATGAGGATGTGGACTCCCCCAGGGTCCTCACCCAGTCTGGGCCATCTCCGTCACTTTGCCCACCACCTAAGCTGAGGGTTCTTACTGGTTGTATCTTACCTTCTTAAGGTAGTGCTGGCCTTCCATCTCCTTCTGCTGGGCAGACACCTCTTTTAGGACTGATTCATTTTCTTTTGGCATCTGGATTCTCCTTAGATTTTGAGCCGATTGGTGGCTCTTCTCAGTTCTATGAGGGGTTCCAGAAAAGTTATTAAATTGCTGTTTAGCTAGTGTTTTTTTTTCTTTGCATGTTGTAAGGTTGAAAGCTATATTTGTTTCACCTCTTTATATACTAATGTGGAAGTGGTTAAACAGAACCTGCCAAGGTTATTGAAACTACAGCTAGTTTATTTGTGGTGGAAAAACAATAGTTTTGTACATTATTATCATATCTGAAAGTCTCATAATATAATCTACTAGAAGCTCTGTGCATAAAATTCGTGCAAGGGTAAGGTCCCTTATGGATGCTGGTTGCCAGCCAGGGCCTTCCTTCCCTGGCTGCCTTCCTTCATTTGTTCCGTGCCACCCCCTGGTGGTCAGCACATGTCATAGTGAGAAATCGAACTCCTGGTAGGTCAAAGTCCCAAGGGGACACTTTGCATGTTGGGCTTTCGTATATAGATTGCAGAAATTGGAGATGAAGCCATTTCCTCATATGAGGAATTTATAGAAATGATGATTTAAGGCTGCACTGACTTTGTGAATTAGGGAGACTGAATTTGGTTTTTGCTTATCTTAGGATGTACAGTAGGTTTCTGCTGTGCCAGCTGCAGGATATGATGTGCCCACTTACTTGCAACTGAGACAGGTGGAGGTGTCATATTTGCTTTTATACCCTTCTAGCATTTTGTAAAGCCTGAGCTTATACTTGAGATGATTTTTGAAAAAATGAAATGGCCCTATTTCATTGCAAAGTTTGGGTTCACTTCTGTACAACCCATCTTTTCTTTTTGTTTCTAATGTTGCAAAAAAAATATTTCATCCCAGATTTAAGGAAAGACACTGATTCCTCACCAGCAATCTTGGTGCGTGAAAGTTGTGAGGAAAAATAAACCACATCAGCCCATTTGCAAAGGCTCTGTCTTAGCTTTTTCATCTGTGAGATAGAACATCACAGCTATAATTCTGCGCCGGTCTACGTCCCATTCATTAATGATATTCTTTGTGATCAGCACACTTTTCAGTGACCAGATCCATGTTCATCAAGCCGTAAGCCCTGCAATTCTCATTCAATGACCAGATTGAAGGGGCAACATCTACTTTTCTGTCCCAGGAGTCCCTGAGAGCATCCCAGGGTCCTCACTGTCTCCTCTGTGAAAATGGCCACTATCTGAATGGATGTGTGCTCGTTCATTTCTGTCAGATCTTTTCTCTCCTTCATGGTGCCCTTGCTGGCTCACCTCCTCTTTTTTTTTTTTTTTACTGGGTCTAAAATCTGAACACCCCCTCTTCTGACCTGTCATGTCACTGATTTCCTCTGGTACATTCGGTGACACTTGCTTATATCCTGTCTTATATCTTTGCCCAACATTTCATGGATCATGTCATTCCAAAATTACTCGGGTCCCCCAGGAAGGAAGCATGTCAGTCTTATTTTGCATTGTCATGCTCCCTTGCACGTTGGCAGGCATATAGCAAGTGTGAGACAAACACTGAGTTGAAAAAAGTTTAAATTCCTTTACTGAAGAGAGAGAGTGGGAGAACTTTGGTGATCAGTACCCATTGCCCTAAGTAGAATGGGAGAAAGAATCTGCTGATCATTGTACTCCAGAGCTGAGCAAATGGCCTGAAATTCCTACAAAAGTCCCACCTCTGATTTCTGCACCCCTCCAATTTCTGTACCCCTCTGATTTCTGCATCCCTCAGATTTCTAACCCCCCCCCCCCTAGGCTGCTGTCTGGGCTTCTGTTTCCCAGAAGCTGAGGCTGTCACTGCACATTCTTGAGGCTGTTGTGTCTTCCCCATTTCTCCCCTTATTGTCATGGATATTGTCATGGATGCACTGCTGTGGATTCTCTTCCTTTTCCTGTCTTTTGTCAGCTTCCTATGGCAGGTGTCTTTTCTCAACTGGCACGCAGAGCTGAGCAGCACAGTTCCATCTCAGGGACATAGCAGGCTTCCAGAAGCACTTTGTGGGTGACTGTGTTCTGTCGAGATGCTAAGGGGGACACAGAAGTGACACGATGGGCCCTAAGTGACAAATGGGACACCTGCAGCAGAGCTCACCACACTGCAGTCCGTGTCATGGGGGGACTGGGACACAACTGTGGCTACACTAGCCCCCGGTTCTGCCCATCTCCTGAACAGCACACTGTCCAGATCTGATCTATTGCCTCGTGTTTCCATCAGGAGACAGTGTGTCCCTCTGATGGCAGAGGCTGATGACAGCTTTTGCCACTCTTTTGCCAGAGAACATCTGCAGGAGTAATGGAGGATCTGTGTACTGGAAATTGTTACATGACCTCAGGCTCCTGCAGGTATAGGAAGGTTCCTAGCCTGACATTCTCTGCAAAGTGGTTCAAAATTGTGTTCTGAGGACACTGAACACGCAGTACTTCAGTACTTGTCCAGTGTGGCTTCCTGGTTGACCATGGGAATACCTGTCTATTCCACAGCTGGAACACTGAATCCCCTGAGTAAAAATCATTATTCCACTTGTTTATTTATTTTTTATTTTTTTCAGTGCCCTTTAGTTGCTTGTAAGGAGAAAATAAAGCTAGATCTACTGTATGTGTGGTTTCCATTTACTGGCCAGGACTTTATCATTATGTTTTGACTAATAATATCACCAAGTCTTTTCAGAACTTCCCTGGGGAGAAAACAAAACAAAACAACAACAAAACCACCTACGTGTCGCTGCCAGATTCTAGGCCAGCTGCTCGTTTATTGAAAGATGAGTAACTTGGCTAAGGAAAACTAGATTGCCTTCATATGCATTGAAACGAGTGAAATGAGTATTCTGGTAAGAACTTGGGATATGATTAATTTTCAAT
>PVJC01038292.1:0-16333 GCA_004026665.1 Murina feae | reverse complement strand
TTGCAAAGCCTCCCCTCCCTTGGTTCTGGAGGATGGCCGTTTATCTGTATAGTTGTATTTAAAAATATAGTTGTGGAGGCTGCGCATTTAGGTATAAACCTCATGCCGCCATCTTGGTTCCTCGAAATTAGATTTCTTAACCTAAGTCATTAAAGATCATTTAGTCCAAACCCCTCATAAAAAGGGGTAGGACAAACAACAAAAGAAGCCTTTAAGAATTTAAGAGATCTGCCTAAGGACACCCAACAGAGCCAAAGTAAGAATATATTACACAACCATGGTAAAATAGTGCAGAAAATAATAGATTTCATTTCACAAATGAGAATATTGAGGCAAATATTTGCTTATAGATCAGTGATTTGATGGCTATGATGAAAATTTAGGTACCTCATCTAATATTCTGTGGCATCAGTTCTTTTTGGATCTCCACTGAGATCTAGAATAAGATGCCTTTCATTGTTATTTTTTCCTTTAAATAGATTTACTTTTGAATAGCAATTCAGGCCTACATAATGCTGAGTTGAGTCACAAAATCTCTTGGTAAGACATAATTAGCATGTATTTACCTTCTCTAATATCTATGCTGCTTTTTAAAAAGCAAATTCTCCTTGTGTTCAGAATCTACTGATCACTTATACTCTGGTATACGTCTTCTAGTCATAAAAGACCAAGGAGCTGGACACAAGGAAGTATACTTATTTACCTAATTTATACACCACTCTCTCTCTCATTTCGACGTCAGCTTTGCTAGCAAATACATGTGAAGGAAATTCTAAAGATGACAAATATTTCTATCTTAACAAATGTATCAAACTTTTCCTTAATTAAAAAAAATATTTTTATTGATTTTAGAGAGAGAGGAAGGGAGAGGGAAAAGAGATAGAAACATCAATCAGCTGCCTCCTGCATATCCCCTACCGGGGATTGAGCCCACACCCTAGGCATGTGTCCTGATCGGATATTGAACAGGTGACCTCTTATGCAAGGGTCGACACTCAACCACAGAGCCACCACACTGGCTGGGCACAAATGTATCAAAGTTTTAATGCTGAAATTAATATGCCATGTTGAAAAGAGAGACTCTACCATCTTCACAAATGGTTTGAAAAACACAAAAACTCCCCCAAGGGTCCCAGACTGCGAGAGGGCACCGGCTGGGCTGAGGGACCCCTCCCCCCCAGTGCACAAATTTTTGTGCACCGGGCCCCTAGTACTATCTATATTTCATTAGGGTCTTTAGAAACTCTGACCCAATGCAGCCATGTTTCATAGACAAGGATCATGTCTATAACAATAAAGTGATTGGACATGGAAACCAGGAAAGCAGACAACAAAAGTAGGTCAAAATTAAAAGCAAGCAAGAGAAAAAAGAAAGTAGTGTTTTATAATCCAAATTACTATGCAAATTAGTTAACTATGCAAATTCTCTACCTTGAAATTGAGAAGTAAAACTGAAGGGGGGCTAGAAGACTGTGTAAAAGAAATCAAGCCATAAGTGTTTGAACTGAATGAAGTAAGCTATAGAGATGAGAACAAGTATGAAATATTAAACTCTGTCTTCTGGTCTAATGAACAGTTATTATTGAGAATGGTCTAGAGTTAGTCATTAAAGATCATTTAGTCCAAACCCCTCATAAAAAGGGATAGAAAAAACAACAAAAGAAGCCTATAAGAATTTAAGAGATTTGCCTAAGGACACCCAACAGAGCCAAAGTAAGAATATATTACACACCCATGGTAAAATAGTCCAGAAAATAATAGATTTCATTTCACAGATGAGAATATTGAGGCAAACATTTGCTTATAGATTGGCTATGATGAAAATTTAGGTGCCTCTAGACCATTCTAGACCATTCAGGTATCATTCTAGACTATTAGTCATTGTTTTTTAAAATTCACATTAATATCTTAACTGATTCTGGTGCAGAGTATTTTAAAGAATGGAAAACAACAGTTTTTAAGCTTCTTTTTAAAAATTATAATATCAAAACCTTGAATTACGGCAAAAGTTAAATTCTAAAATCTAATTAAGGCTCCAGGGTTGATCCAAATTATGTTCCAAAGGTTTACTTACGTATACATCTTTATTTGAAACTAAGCATGAAAATAGTTCTCCAAAGTGAAGGTGCCAACCCAGAATAACATCTATTTAACTTAAAGAACTAGCAAACCTAGATATCAAGAACACACCTATGGAATGCTCAAATGGACTATATCTCCACTCCATGCAATAGAAGGGAAAGTCTTCCATCTGCAGACCACTGGAGGAAATTACTATAGCCCAAAACAGATACTAGGAGATAGCATCAAAGAATAAAGGACAAAAAGGATGCTATTGCCTTGCTAGGTCCAGCTAGTAGGACTTATCAATCATTTTTCTCAGGACTCAGGAACTAATATTGCCTGCTTTACTCACTTCTTATATTTGACTAGGTTTTTTTCACTCCTCTCTGGCTTTAGTAAAGTCTGAAAATACAAAGTTTATTTATGGGTTTTAAATACCAACTTATTATGCTTTCCTACACCTTCCACATCTATAAAGAATATAACTATTAAAAAAACTAATATTAAAATTGAAATGTCTATCCACAGAGTGCGAAAACAAGGGATAAGCAATATATTTTTAAAAGTTAAAATCAATATATAAAATAACTGAAAAGGAGGAAAAAAAGAAAAAGTTATGCAAATAAAGTTATTAAACCTAACAGTATTTGTAACAGTGAAAAATGAAAAGCAAGTCAAACTTCAATAGTAAGTGAATGGTTATGGTTCATTAACTTGATGAAATATTATGAAAGAGTTATAAAGATGGACCATGTAATAATATAAAGATTATGCAAAAACAGTGGGAAAAAATGGTATTGTAATTACATGTAAATATGAAATGCAAAGAGATTGTGAAGTAGAAAAATAATTATTAAAATAACAGTATTATCTTTGTATTTAATTAAGATATATATTTATCTGAGCTATTTTTAATCTAATATTTTAAATGTAAAACAGTAAATTCAAATCTATCTGTTCATTTAATGCAAATCTTTTCAAGAACTCTAATCACAAACACTACATAATTCCAGAATACTATACAAATACAACATTTTATGTATATAAAAGCCTAAGCAACAGAACAACTGCTCGACCATGCAACCGGTAGCTATGATGTACACTGACCACCAGGGGGCAGATGCTCAGTACACAGGCACAGAAACATGGAACAGACTGATGAATCTCACAGGGAGGGGGGGAGGGCGGAAAGAGATTAACCAAAGATCTTATGTGTATACTAGAGGCCCAGTGCATGAATTCATGCACCAGTGGGGATGGGGTCCCTAGGCCTGTCCTGCAGGGATTGGGCCAAAACTAGCCCGGTGCATGGATTCATGCACTTGTGGGAGTAAGTCCGACATCCCCTGAGAAGTTCCGAATTGGGCAGGCCAGGTCGAGAGACCCCACCAGTGCACGTGCACCAGGCCTCTAGCATTTCATAATAGACTTCTAACTCAAATCAATCAAAATCAGTAAGATTATGCTATACACTAGAATACATTTAAGTTTATCTTTTTCCTATTTTAATATTTTCAGAAAAACTCAACAAACAGGTTGAGAAAGTGACTTTGTTGCAGAAAAATGCAAGAAGAGAGAATTCAGGTAAGAATTTGGTGGATAAGAATATTTACATTTGTTTATAGTATCTAAGCTTTTATGTTCGACCCTATTTCCTTTTTTTCCTACTCTATTTCTTTATTTCAAGTGGTGAAATATGACAATTCTTAATTTTTATAAATGACCCAAAGCAACTTTAAAAAAGGGAAAAGATATAGAAGGAAGGCAAAAGATTGAGATCTATTTAACATGTCTCTGTCATAATCCTATATATTAAAAGGATAATATGCAAATCGACTGAACGATGGAATGACCAGTAGCTATGATGCGTACTTATCACCAGAGGTCAGACAACTCAATGTAGGAGCTGGCCCTTAGTGGTCAGTGCGTTCCCACAAGGGGGAGTGCCACTCAGCCAGAAGCTGGGCTCATAGCTGGCAAGCACAGCAGCGCTGGCAGGAGCCATTCCTGCTTCCCAGGCAGCGCTAAGGATGTTCAACTGTGGGGAGCAGGCCTAAGCCGTCAGCTGGACATCCCCTGATGGCTCCCAGATTGTGAGAGGGTGCAGGCTGGACTGAGGGAGTGCATGAATTTCATGCACCAGGCCTCTAATTCTCAAATAAATATTAGTAAGTACACCTCAGAAATTCTAACTGATGTGAAAGATCCTAATTAATAATTAATGAATGCTATGTTATTATAATATTTAGTATTAGTAGAAATAGTAGTAAATGGCATAATTATACTATACATTTACTTTAGTCAATAATTATTTTCCAATAATCTCAGGTGTCTATTTGGGAATGTCTGCTATTAGAAATGATTTAAAAGACAATACTTGCACAGTTTTTTCCAAATAACTAAAACTAATAAATTTGACTCATTATAACCTGTCTCATATATTTTTATAAAATATATAAGGGAATTTTTTGAGAAACCAGAGAGCAGTTTAAAGAACCCTTACAAAATAAAAATGAATCAAAGCACACATTTCAGTAAGAAGCATAAACCTTTAAGTGGGATATGATTTACAATTCCCACAGTTGCAAGGAATATTATACACACATAAATCTGCCATCTAATTTAAAACTCTGAAAAGTCAAAATGAAAAATACTAAAAGAACAGAAAAATAATAGAATACTTTAACAATGTTAGAAAGATGACAGCTTTTAAAGTCAAATTAGAGAAACAAAAGAAATCAAAGTGATTTGACAGGTTATTTTATTCTGTAAACATATTGAATTTATAATATGTCTAATAAAGGGCAGTTTAAAAAGTGTAAGGATGTCAATTGGGACTGGGGTGAGAAGAAAAAACTAAGTCATTTTTAAATATTGTTAATAAATGCAATAAAACTAGAACAAATAATCAAATGTTTTTAAAAGTTATTTTATATAAAGCATGCAAACCATAGATCTTTCTAGTTTTTTCTAAATGTTAAAAAGAAATGACTGAGAATTAAAACAAAAATATTTGAAATTAAAAATATCTTACTAAATCAGCCCCTGCTTGAAGTAAAACATCTGCAACATCTGTATGTCCATTTTCACAAGCATAGGTTAAGGCTGTGTCTCCTGTTGCTGTTGTAGCATGAACATTAGCACCTAGCAAACAAAAAACAATCATAAATTTACTTGGTGAATTACACATTATGTTAAATAGTATAATTTTGCAATTTGGTGAAACATAAACTTGAAGAAGGAAGCCACGTCAGTATAGCGCAGGGGTTCAGCATTGACCCATGAACCAGGAGGTCACAGTTCGATTCCTTGTAGGGCACATGCCCAGATTTTGGGCTCAATTCCCAGGAGGAGGCATGCAGGAGGCAGCCAATCAATGATTCTCTCTCATCATTGATATTTCTCTTTCTCCCTCTCTTTTCCTCTCTGAAATCAATAAAAACATATTTTAAAAAATTAAATTTGATATGGGTACTATTATGATAGTTTTTACTATGATGGCTTTTACTTCACAATAGTCCTAATGTTAAAAACAAAACAGAACCAAAAAAACAACAAAAAACTTGATAAAACTATTGGTATATATTTTAAATATCCTAATTTTCCTTTAAATATACTTTGTAAAAATGCTTTTAGCCACACAGAAACTATACCAAATGATTTTAAAACACAGTAAAATCTGCCTTCATATCTTCATAAGATATACCCTAAGAAAAGAAAGAGCTACAACAACAAAAAATATCACTTTTCAGAAATCATATTGGTGGTAGTGTTGGATTGTATTCTGAGACAGTTCTATAGATATTGTGATAAAAATAAAATGAGTAATCCTTTGGTAAGAAATGAATTTTTTGACATTAAGAGAAAACATAGATCTGACATTACTGAAGTTAGTATTAGAAGTATTGACATGAACTCATGACGTATTTTATCTATTAAGAAAAATAAGTATTTCCTAAATCTGAGCAATTATAAAGACCAGAGACAATGATAGACCAAGCAGAAATAGCACCTTTAACTTAGACTGTGGTCTCTAAGTATCATTTCCTACTAAGTGGAATGAGTGCTTCTTAGAAAAAATGATTGGTTCAAAAATTGGGGTAAACGCTGAAAAGATGAGCATATCAGAAAGCAAAGAAACCTCGCCCTAGCTGATTTGGCTCAGTGGATAGAGTGTCAGCCTGCAGACTGGAGGGCCCCTGGTTCAATTCCAGTCAAGGACATGTACCTGGGTTGCAGGTTTGATCCCGTGTGTGCTGAGGCAACCACATCAATGTTTCTCTCTTTGTGTCTCTCTCTCCTCTCCACTCTCTCAAAAAATCAATGAAAAAATGTCCTCAGGTGAGGATGAACAAAACAACAAAAAAGCAAAGAAACCTCAAAGAGTATAATGAGATCATATCAAAAGAATTTAGGAGATAATCTTATTGACCAAAGAAGGTCAAATTGCCAGTACTTTGTGACAATTTTTACATTAAAAACAAAAATGAGGACTGTGGTGAGGTAAAGCCACCATAGATGTTTAAATCCAAAAGTTCAAAATAATTTCCATATAAAAACACTTGTCCAGCAGGAGTGGCTCAGTTGTTTTAGTGTCACCCTGTGCACCAAAAGGTTGATGATTCGATTCCTGGCCAGGGCACATACCGGGGGTGTAGGTTTGATCCCCAGTTGGACACATACGGAAAGCAACCAATCAATGTTTCTATCTCACATTGATGTTTCTCTCTCTCTCTCTCTTCCTCCCTCCTTTTTTTCCTCTCTCTATGCATGTCCTGAGGCGAGGACTAAATAAATAAACAAATAAATAAAAAATACTTTATTGGTCATTACTGAAGGACCACCTCATAATTTTGGAAATGTTAATCCTATATAATAAAAGCCCAGTGACCCGAATGGCTGAACAAATAGAATGACCAGTCGACCAGTCGCTATGATGCGCACTGACCACCAGAGGGCAGACACTCAATGCAGGAGCTGCCCCTGGTAGTCAGTGTGGTACCACAGTGGGAGCAATGCTTGGCTGACCAGGATGAACGCAGGCTGCAATTGTCACCTCCTGGCCCCAGGCTCCTCCTCCTCACTCCCTGCTGCCTTCTCTGGACGCGTGCAGGCTATGCAGCACCGCTGTAGCCGCTGGGCTCACAGAGCTGACCCCAGCGACTTGAGGCAAGTTTATGGCCACCACGGGACTGGCGCCTACCCTGCTGCCTCTCATTAATGTAACACGTCCTCAGGTGAGGTTTAAAAAAGAGAAAGACCCTTGAGGGAACATTAAAAAACAAACAAAAAAACATTTATACTGCTATTTCTATATAATTTACACCTTAGAGTAATCAAATAGTTCACGAGGGGAAGTTTCTCTTTATAGACATAATCTAACTAATAAACAAAAAAAGAAGAAATAGTCGACTTTACAATATCACCACATTTCGACCCTACTGAATTAATGGATCCAAGCAATGATCATTAATGACTAATAATATTACAAAAAGAGACATCAGACATTTATTATCTCCTCAAGATAATAAGTACTGTAAATAACAAATACTACCTATAAAATAGTCTAGTAAACACACATACACACATCTAATTCAGTCAAATTTTTAGATCTATTACTTTATAGGAAATCCAAGGGAGAGAAAAACAAATTAAATGAAATGGAAATGCAATTAGCAAAATCTGTATTATAGAGTCTAAAATATAAACATTCTTTTTAAAAATATATATTTTATTGATTTTTTTTAGAGAGGGATAGAGAGTTAGAAATGTCGATGAGAGAGAAACATCTATCAGCTGCCTCCTGCACACCCCCTACTGGGAATGTGCCAGCAACTATGGTACATGCCCTTGACCAGAATCGAACCTGGGACCAACCCTTCAGTCCGCAGGCCGATGCTCTATCTACTGAGCCAAACTGGTTAGGGCTATAAACATTCCTTTTTTAAAAAAGATATACTTTTATTGATTTCAGAGAGGAAGGAAGAGGGAGACAGAAACTTCAATGATGAGCGAATCATTGATTGGCTGCTTTCTACATGCCCCCTACAGGGGATTGAGCCCGCAACCCAGGCATGTGCCCCTGATCAGAATCAAACCTGGGATCGAACCCAGGACCCTTTAGTCTGCAGGCCCACACTCTATCCACTGACCCAAACCGGCCAGGGCAACATTCCATTTCTTTATCCAAAACTTAGAAAGAATAAGAAAAGAAAGATGGAAGGGGAGCCCACAGATTAAGAAAGATTTAAGAGACATATTTACCAATAGTTATTATATGAATCTTATTTGACTACTGATTCACAAAAGGCATTACACAAACATACACATTTATAGGACTATCAGGAAATTATGAAAATTCCTTGGATATTTAATTATACTAAAAAATTTAGGTAGCAAATAGTATTTTTACTTTTAAAAAATATATTTTTGATTTTTAGAAAGAGAAGAAGGGAATGGGAAAAAGAGAGAGAGAGAAATATCAATTGGAGAGTGAAACATCAGTTGGCTGCCTCCTGCATGTCTTCAACTGGGGAATGGAGCTCACAACCTGGGCATGTGCCCTGACTAGAAATCCAACTGGCAACTTTTTGATGCACGGAATGATGCCCAACCAACTGAGCTACACCAGCCAGGGTACACTGTTACTTTTTGAAAGATTATATTTTAGGGATACATATTGAAATATTTTTTATAATTAATTTATAAAAATAAGTTTATTTAAAAAAATAATTTATTTTCACATTTAAAAATTAAAATTTTAATTTAAAAATATTTTTCTAACTATGTATGGTGACTACACTTATTATGGTAAGTATTTCACAATATAATTTCATCTCAGCAAAAAATTTTTAAATGTTTATTTTAAATAAAAATAATTTTATAAAAATAATGGGAAACTGAAGGACATACAGATGAAATGAGATTAGCCATAAATTAAAAATTGCTAATGCTGGTAATGGGTTCTTAGGATTCATTAAATTATATTTTCCATATGGTGTGGAAAAATGGCATAAAACAAAAAAGTTCTTTTTTTTTTTTTTAATATATTTTATTGATTTTTCACAGAGAGGAAGGGAGAGGGATAGAGTTAGAAACATCGATGAGAGAGAAACATCGATCAGCTGCCTCCTGCACACCCCCGACTGGGGATATGCCTGCAACCAAGGTACATGCCCTTGACTGGAATTGAACCTGGGACCCTTCAGTTTGCAGGCTGATGCTCTATCCACTGAGCTAAACCAGTTAGGGCAACAATAAAGATTTTTTTAAAAGACCTATTGCTAAAAGAAGAACTTTACGTAAATAAATCATACTTTAATGTAGACAAAAAAAATTTTAGGTAATAATCATATAAAAAGTGATTCTCAAATATTTAAGATAGTTCTGGAAACTATGCTTCAAATTAGTAAAAGTAGCTCAATATGAGAATCAACAGTGATGTAATAAAAAAAATGTTAGGAGTTCTAAGTATTGACTATATCACTTATTAGCTGGGATACATTAGGGAAATTATGAAACATGACTGTGCATCAGTTTCTATATCTATAATGTGTTTAATAATTTACTATACAGGGACCAGGGGAATTAATAATTAGCAGAATGTTTGACATTCAATAATTTCTTTTTTAAAAAAATACACTTTTATTGATTTCAGAGAGGAAGGAAGAAGAGATAGAAACATCAATGATGAGAGAGAATCATTGATCAGTTGCCTCCAACACGCCCATACTGGGATCAAGCCTGTAATCTGAGCATGTACCCTAACCAGGAATCGAACCATGACCTCCTGGTTCATAGGTCAACGCTCAGCCATTGAGCCACATCAGCCAGGCAGAAAGACTATTTTTTAATTGAGGTGTAACTAACATGAGAAAGACTCTTGAATAGGATATAGTTACTGAAAATGATGAAGGGACAGTGACTGAATAACGCATATACTAATTGTAGTGAATAGTATTTAAGTCAGGGAAGAGATCAGCTTGTATGGTCAGTTTGTGCACTAATTTAAAATCTAAATAATCATCTGAACTATTAACCATTTGGATTAAGAAATTATTTCAATAATAATTCAAACGAAAAATTGAGGCTGGGCTATATTCAAATTAATGTTTTACAGTGAAAGTCCATAAAGGATGAATCAAGTTTTGCTAAATATTTTCCTTTACATAGTTTTAAACAAATATAACAAATATGGACAATTATATTATATAAAGGTTTACATCTACCTGAATCAATTCATTTGGTATATTCTTACTTTGCTGTATTATTGCTTAACAATGTATAAATGCAAATTAATTTAATAGTAAGTACTTTTGCAAAAAAATAAAACTCCGTGTGTGTGTGTATGCGTGTGTAAAAACTCAGAAATGTCAAGAAATGAATAGGCATAAAGGTACCAGATTATCTCTATAATGTCACCCCCACCTCCTCTTAGTAGCAGAGAGACTAAACGTTAGTCTCTCTTTTCCAGAAGCTACAAACCATTCATTGGAGAGAAAAGGCCAATAAGAAGCCAATGTCCCTAAATGGTGTGGCTCAGTTGGTTGAGTGGTGTCCTGAGCACCAAAAGGTCAGGGATTCAATTGCTGGTCACAGCAACCAATTGATGTTTCTCTCTCACATCGATGCTTCTCTCTCTCTCTCTCTCTCTCTCTCTCTCTCTCTCTCTCTCTCTCTCTCTCCCCGCTCTCCCCTCTCCCCTCTCTCCTCCTCTTTTTCTCTAAAATCAATAAAAACGTATTTTTTAAAAAAGTTCAGCCTTGGCTGGTGTGCTCAATGGTTACAGTGTTCGCCCACACACCAATGGGTCTTGGGTTCAATTTTGGGCAAGGCCACATACCTGGGTTGTGGGTTTGCTCTCCCTACCTGGTCGGGGTACCTACAAGAGGAACTGGTCAATGTGGCTCTCTCATATTGATGTCTTTTTTCTTTTTTTTGTAAGGGAACATTTATTGAGTAAACTACAGAGGCAGAAAAAGTAATTTCTAGAAAAAACGGGCTTAGGAAGTAAGTTATAGAGATAAAGGAAGGGCCCTTGGAGCTTGAATGAGGAAGCTAATGGTAACGTGTCTGGGGGGATGAAGGGTAGGCATGGGAGGGAAAGGGAAAGGCATGCTCCAGGGAAGTGAAAGGCATGCTCCAGGGAAGGGAAAGCGCCTCTCACATCAATGTTTCTCTCTCTTTTCACCTCCCTTCCACTTTCTCTGAAAAGCAATGGGGGAAAAAATATCCACAGGTGAGAATTAACAACAAGAAAAAGTTCAGTCTTAAAAAAACAAACAAAAGAAGCCTATGGTCCCTAAGCAACCATTAGTAACAATAAGAAAAAATTTATTGAATGACCTTTTCAGAGCCCTACTCGATTTGGCTCAGTGGATAGAGTGTCAGCCTGGGGACTGAAAGGTCCCAAGTTCAGTTCCAGTCAAGGGCACATGCCCAGGTTTCGGGGTCAGTTCCAGTAGGGGGGATGCAGGAGGCAGCTAATCAGTGATTCTCTCACATCACTGAAGTTTCTCTCTCTCTCTCTCCCTCTTCCTTCCTCTCTGAAATCAATAAAAATATATTTAAAAAAAAAGAGTCCTACAAAATGACATTTTGAGAGAGTTAGGAGCCTAAGAATAGCACTTAAATTGTGGCACAGCTGTCCTTCAACTTTGGAAGATATGAAAAAGTTAAGTCTAATTGTTAAACTTATGAAAGCAACATAAAAATCTGTTTCTAAAAGGCATTTTTAAAGTCACATACCAGCAGCCAGTAAATATTTAACCAACTCCAGGTGTCCTTCCTGAGAAGCCTCCATGAGAGGTGTGGAGCAGCCAAGTTCTATATCAGCCCCTGCCTTAATCAGGAAGTCTGCAACTTCAGAAAATCCTCCACAGCAAGCCAAAGTCAAAGCTGTTTCTTGGGTTTCTTCTGTCTGGGCATTTATATTTGCTCCTGGGGAGAGCATAAAAATAGACAAAACTAGTTACAAAATAATTAAAGTAATTGTTTTGAATTATAATAATCATCTCTATCATCTCTGCTTCTGGGGTCAGTCCATTGGGGCAAAGAAATATTTTAGTTGTAGTAAACTTCATTGATACTGACCCTAAACATCCAAAAGAAATTATTATTTTTTTAATTAAAGAAGTAAAACTACTTTACCTTGTGCTAAAAGTAGTGCCACCATCTCCTCATGTCCTTCCCGAGCAGCTTCCATCAAGGGAGTGTATCCTTCATCATTAACTTCTTCAAGATTTGCTCCCCTTTCAATAAGTAGAGCTGCCAATTCAACATGTCCTCCACAGGCAGCTAGTGTTAGCGGAGACTCAAAGGAATCTGCAGGCATGTTCACTTGAGCACCACTATCCAAAAGCAAACGTGCTACTTCTACATGTCCATCCTGCAGATTTTAAAAAGTAAAACAAGAAGAAGGAAATTATTTGGAGATTTTTAAAGTGCCAAAAGAGGTTGAGAAAACACAGAAAGATGCAGTTTAGATGCATAAACATTATCATGCCCATCTGAGCAATTTAAGATCTATCTTATCAAAAGCCCATTAAATTTATTTTACTAGCCCTGGCCGTTTTGGCTTGGTGGATAGAGCGTCAGCCTGTGAACTGATGGGTCCCAGGTTTGATTCCGGTCAAGGGCATGTATCCTGATTGTGGGCACATCTCCAGTAGAAGGGATGCAGAAGGCAGCTGATCGATGTTTCTCTCTCATCGATGTTTCTAACTCTCTATCCCTCTCCCTTCCTCTCTGTAAAAAATCAATAAAATATATATTTTTTAAATTATTTTACTTTGCCTTTGAACAAATCTAAAATAATCATACTTGTGACATACAGTGACAATTCCAAATAATTTTGAATTTCTATCTTCTTTGAAGTTCAAAAAACTGTTAAATCTATAGTAGATAGTACCTCCAAATAATGTTTCTACTATTGCCAGGTCAAATACAGTTATACGCTCAAACTTAGGTGTCACGTTTAAATGTAAAAATTACGTTAGATCTATTTAAGAAACAAAGACTTGGCAAAAAAGTAACAACAAATTCTGTGAGGTCATTACCACTTGGGATTATGTCATCAAGGTAAACCCCTAAGGACTGATATTACCCTATATTTTTCCTCATCACTAGCTTCCTGCAATGAAGCAATGAATTTTACAAAGAGGTAAAACTAAGTATCTTAGTAAGGCCATTAACTAAATAGTCTCATAGAGGGTATTCATTCTATATTTGTCTCTATCATTATAAATACCCTCCATCAGTTTAAAATTCTTTAATTAAAATATTTATATAGGCCTTAACTCCTGTTTTGGCATATAAAGTCAGATGCCATGTCGTGCAATATTTTTTAAATGACCAAAATATTGCTAATAAAAAGTAAAGACTGAGTACAAACTAAGGTTTTATAAGGTTGGGCAATTCTTTTATTAAAGAAGTAATTAAATAAGGCTAACTTAAATGTCAGATTTCAGCAACCATTAAGAGTTTCATTATACTTAACTAAATGACTAGCCTAGCTTTAATCATCTTTGATACAATGCCAAAGACAAATGACTTCACATTAAAATTTTAGTTTTACTAATTCACTTTTTTTTTGGTTTTACTAATTCTTCAAATATATGTAAAATAAAATATATTTTAACCAAATCACTGGATTGAATTATTTGGTGTTTGAAATACATTTCTAATTGAAAAGAAAATAAGGATTTATAAGTGTTTACAGATCAGGGAACTATTAACTGTGCCGAGCTCCTGAAGGCTCCTAATAAATTGTTTTGCTTGAACTTATGTGAACTTTTAAAGATTCTTTATGGATTCTGTTAACATATCTTGACTACATATATTAAAAGAACCTATACTAAGCACTTTTTGATATTAATGGATAATATTAATTTTGCCAAAAGAATAATAAAATAAATAATCCACTCTTAAAGGTCTAATATCATTATTTTAAAAGTTTTTTTTTTTTTAATTCTAAGCCTTTAAATGTCCTAGCCATAGAACAATAGCTGGTATTGGACTTGACTATAAAAATTAGGAAAAAATAGATAAAGCAATGGGAGGCACTGGGCAGCAACCAAGCTAGGCGCTAGGGTTACGACCATTGAAAAGAGCAATGAGATGAACTGTACATTCACTTCAGTTTTTTTTATTTCTTTCCAACCATGGCCAAAGTAAGTAAATAGAGCCTAAACAAAGAGTGAACATTTCTGTGGGTAAAGCTAACAAAACCAGAACATAAGTCAGCCAAAATACTTAGAACTTGGGGAGTGTGAGCAGGATAACTGAGAAAAAGAAGATATGGAGAAGTAGTCCCAAAAATCTATATAAAGTCATCATCAGATACTTGGGCAACTCCTGCGTTAGAAAAACATCAAGGATGAGCCCCCAGGATAAACAGCAGAGAAGGCTCCTGAAAGATGGGAGACTGGGAGTTCAGGCTCAGCTACAATGAAAAGACCGTGGTAAGCCCTGGCCAGATAGCTCAGTTGATTAGAGCGTTATCCATACACCAGAAGGTTAGAAGTTCGATCCCTGGTCAGGGTGTGTATATATAACACAATGGATTGATGTTTATCTCTCCTATCAATGTCTCTCCCTCCCTCCTCTCTAAAATCAAGAAAAAAACATGTCCTCGGTGAGTATTAAAAAAAAGAAAAGACCTTGGTGAATATCCCAGGCTATCAGTTGAGATCATAGAAGACCATACAGTAGAAGTAGGACCTAGAATCCCTTACTCTAGGATCAAAGAGTAAGGACTAAGGAGTAACAGTAAAGCTGGAATTAAGCCTCAATAGGATCAGAGTGATCCACTAGTAATTTAACTGCCTGCTGGAACAAAACTTAACAGTCTTAAATAGACATGATAAACCAGAACATAAAAGGTATTCACAGCATAAAGTTTACAACTGAAAAATTACTAGACATATTAAGAGGCAGGAAAAAGTGACTAATCATCAAGATATAACATAACCAATATAAGTAGATCTAGAACTGAATCAAAGATAAGAGTTAGCAGAAAAAAACTTCAAAATAACTATTAATGACAAATTACAGAAAATAGATTAAAAAATTGGAGAAAACAGATTAAAAAATAAATTTGAAAAAAATAAAATAAAAAAATAAATTTCAACATAGAACCAGAATATAAAAATACTATAATAATATTTATATTTAAATATAAATGGTTCAAATAGGAGAAACAAGATGGCGGCATAGGGTAGACACCGTAAATGCAGCCGTGAACAACTATTTCAGAAAAACCACGAAAAGAACACACGGACACCACTCGCACCCACAGGAAGGCTGGCTGAGTGAAAATCCTACAACTAGAGAAGAGTCTGAGACTCAGAGGAGCGGCAGAAGCAAAGTACAGAGGTACGGAGGCGCGCGCACGGGGCTCGGGGAAGGGCTGGCGCCGGGGGACGCGGTTCTTTTCCAAAACGGAGAGAGCCACAAGTCCCCAGCGGCTCTGAACTCGAGTTCCAAGTGAGTTTCTGAGGACCCAGACACCCGGAGAAGGGGGACTGACTGGCACCGGGAGGAAACTCAAAGCGGGTTTCTCTCAGTGTTGCTTGCAGCAATTACCGTGGGACACAGAGACCTGGTGTCTCTCAGCGCAGGACTGAGAAGCGCCATAGTTATTTGCTCTGCTCTGCCCTGCAAACTCCCCGAGGCCCCGCCCCTCCCAAGCTGCGATAGAGGCTTTTGCAGATAAAAGACTGAGTAGCCTAGGGCAGAGCCTTAATCAACGCCTCCTTAAAGATACAGGAGCCAGCCTCATCCAGTGGCCAGAGTGGGACTAACCTAAACAAAACAGATCCACAAGGAACACACTTGGGACAGATGCAGTGAGCATAAAAGCTCCACTGAAACAACTCTTGCCCATAAGGGTGTCTCCAGCACAGAAGTTCTCTCACTGTAGACACAGCTGACTCTCGTAACCAAGTGGCTTAGAGGTTAATCCCTCTCAGTGATCGCCTAACTCAGCAAGGGAAGCAGCCAAAATGAGGAGACGAAACAGATCACAAATGACAGAGATGGAGGAAAGAAAACGACAGGATATAGAGTTCAAAACCACGGTTATTAGGTCTTTCAAGAAAATGCTAGAGACTGCCGATAAATTTAGTGAGATCCTCAATGAATCTAATGAGACCCTCAAGGATATGATAAAGGACCAACTAGAAATTAAGCATACACTGACTGAAATGAAAAATATTATACAGACATCCAACAGCAGACGAGAGGATCGCAAGAAGCAAGTCAAAGATAT
>PVJC01038291.1:0-16822 GCA_004026665.1 Murina feae | reverse complement strand
CAGGTGCGTGCACAGGTGCGTGCACAGGTGCGTGCACAGGTGCGTGCACAGGTGCGTGCACAGGTGCGTGCACAGGTGCGTGCACAGGTGCGTGCACAGGTGCGTGCACAGGTGCGTGCACAGGTGCGTGCACAGGTGCGTGCACAGGTGCGTGCACAGGTGCGTGCACAGGTGCGTGCACAGGTGCGTGCACAGGTGCGTGCACAGTCGTAATCTCTATATGTCCTGAAACCATGAAAGCTATATCCCCTGTTTAGGCTGCTGCGAATATGCCGCTAGTGAACATGGAAAATGAACCATTTTATGTACTTGCATCATTAATCAATGTCAGACTCACATTCAATTTCCCGATCCATTGAACTCCTGTCCCGGCTCCCCATTATGTGTACTATGAAGGTACATGCTAGGTCCGTCTAGACTTATAGTCCTGCGACGGGGCCAGGCGGCCATAGTTGAGTCCAAGCATCCCCAAAATAAAGAGATACCAAGGGCACTTCAAACCACCCGTTGCCGAGATAAGAGGGTGATAGACCCGTCATCCATCGTGATGTCTTATTTAAGAGGAACGTATGGGCGATCTTCTCCTAGATGGTCCTGAAGTAAGAACCAGATGCCGTTTACGACCCAGTATAGTCACCCCCACGATTTATGGGCCCGGGGCGAGAAGAGGGACACGTTGTGGGCGGGTTGCTGGTTTCACGGAGGATGGTAGATTAATAAACTAACAGTGCTTGCGGAATAGTCATGTTGACTGGAATTTATCACATCAGATGGTTTATGTACGATATATAATATAATGTACTCATGTAATACAAGATCATAAATGTACATGCTACATATTCATGGGGAAATAAAGTTAATGCACGATGTACATAGTATAACCATGGAATGCATACTTGACAGTATGCTTGCAAGGAGTAGTTTAAGTAGAATTTCAGCTTTGGGTGCTGACGGTAGGGCTTATGCTCTTTCCTTGAGTCTTTGGAGGAACTACTATTCCTCGTCTCTGGTTTACAAGACCAGTGTAATGGGTATACTACATAGACTCTTCACTTGAGTAGATGGTTTTCTATAATGCTGATAAGTGGTATGAGAACTAGAATGATCATAAAGTAAAGGATAGATGCCAGTTGGCCAATAATAATATAGGGATGTTCTACTGGTTGGCCTCCGATTCAGGTTAGGGTTAGTAGATTGGCTACTAGCAATCAGAACAGGCATTGACTGATTGGGCGGAAAGTCATGCTTCGTTGTTTGGACGTGTGAAGAAGTGGGACGATGGCTAAGACTAGAATGGATAGGACTAGGGCTAAAACTCCTCCTAGCTTATTGGGAATTGAACGCAGGATCGCATAGGCAAATAAGAAGTATCATTCTGGTTTGATATGTGGTGGGGTGTTTAGTGGGTTGGCTGGGGTGTAGTTGTCGGGATCTCCTAGGAGATCTGGAGAAAATAATACTAGAGTTAGTAGTGCTATGATTATGATTAGAAATCCTAGGGCATCTTTAATTGTGTAGTAAGGGTGGAATGGGATAGTGTCTATGTCCGATGGGATGCCAGTAGGATTATTAGAGCCTGTTTCGTGGAGAAATAGTAGGTGGACTATTACTATAGCTGCAATGATGAATGGGAGAAGGAAGTGGAAAGCAAAGAATCGGGTGAGGGTTGCTTTGTCAACTGAGAAGCCTCCTCAGATTCATTCTACCAGGTCTGTGCCGACATAGGGGATTGCTGATAAGAGATTTGTAATGACTGTTGCTCCTCAGAAAGATATTTGTCCTCAGGGTAGTACATAACCTATAAACGCTGTTGCTATTACAGCGAAGAGCAGGAGAATGCCAATATTTCAGGTTTCAGTGAGGGTATAGGATCCGTAATAAAGTCCCCGGCCTACATGGAGGTATAGGCAGATAAAGAATATGGAGGCCCCGTTGGCGTGAAGGTAGCGGAGAATTCAACCGTAATTGACGTCTCGGCAGATATGGGTGACTGAGTTGAAGGCTGTTGCTGTGTCTGCTGTGTAGTGCATAGCCAGAAACAGTCCGGTTAAGATTTGGATGGCTAAGCATACTCCCAGTAGAGACCCAAAGTTTCACCAGGATGAAATGTTTGAAGGGGCTGGAAGGTCTACTAGGGAGCTGTTGATAATTTTGATAAGGGGGTGGGATTTTCGGATGTTGGTCATTATCGTTCTTGTAGTTAAAATACAACAGTGATTTTTCATGTCACAGGTCATGGTTTGAATCCATGCGAGAATAATGTTTACTTACATTGTGTTTATTTTGAGTATTATCTTTGTGATTGGTTTTGTTGGGTTTTCCTCAAAGCCTTCGCCAATTTATGGGGGCCTTGGTCTTATTGTGAGTGGGGGAGTAGGGTGTGGAATTGTAATTAGCTTTGGCGGGTCTTTTTTAGGTTTGATGGTGTTTTTAATTTACTTGGGAGGAATACTTGTTGTTTTTGGTTATACTACTGCCATAGCTACGGAGCAGTACCCTGAGGTGTGAGTTTCTAATGTAGTAGTATTAGGGTCTTTTATTGCAGGATTAGTTATGGAGGTTGCTCTTGTAGTTGCTGTGCTTAAAGATGATGAGTTAAGTTTGGTTTTTGAGTTCAATAGTATGGGTGATTGAGTGGTTTATGATACTGGAGACTCCGGGATGTTTAGTAAGGAGGTAATAGGTGTTGCTGCTTTATACAGTTATGGTACTTGATTAGTAGTAGTGACCGGTTGAACGTTGCTTATTGGGGTTGTGGTGATTATAGAGGTCACTCGTGGAAACTAAACGCTGCTACTCCTAGAATTAAGGTAATTAGGAATGAGAGAAAGTATAATTTAATTAAACCTTTTTGGGTAGATACCAGTGTAGATGAGACTTGTTGGATATGGGATAGAGATTTTGGCAGGGCCGCTTCTAGTCAGGTTTGATCTAGGGTTATGGAGGCGGATTTTTGACTCGATGATAAGTTCATAAGTGGTTGGAGGCGGTGAACAATAATTGGGAAGAATCCTAGTATATTTGAGAATTTGAACGTTATTTTAGGGTATTTAAGTTTTAGATTTTGTGTAGCGTTATTTAGTTCAAACGCGATGATAAATCCAGTAATAGTTACAGCTAGGGCTGTAAGTTTCAAGTAGTAAGGTATAGTCATTTGTGGTACAGTTATAGGGGGGATGTTGTTAGAAATTAGGAATCCGGCGAACACGCTTCCTACTAGAAGACGTTTAATGGAATTTATTAATAGAGGGTTATTTTCATTAATTAGGATTAGGCTAGGGAATCGAGGTTGGCCTAGGAGTGCGAAGAAGATAATTCGAGTGCTATATACGGCTGTTAAAGATGTGGCAATAAGGGTAGTTAATAGGGCTCAGGCGTTGGTATATGACGTGTTAGCGGTTTCAATGATTAGGTCTTTAGAATAGAATCCTGTGAGGAATGGCGTGCCTGTAAGGGCCAGACTTCCGATTATAAGGGCGGTGGTTGTATAGGGTATTGCTTTGTATAGTCCGCCTATCTTTCGAATATCTTGTTCATCTCCTAGGCTATGGATAATAGATCCGGAGCATATAAATAATATGGCTTTAAAGAATGCGTGGGTGCAAATATGAAGGAATGCTAGGTGCGGTTGATTAATACCGATAGTAACTATTATTAGGCCTAGTTGGCTTGATGTTGAAAATGCTACAATTTTTTTGATATCATTTTGGGTTAGAGCACAGATTGCTGTGAATAGGGTGGTTATAGCTCCTAAGCAAAGGGTTATGGTTTGGATAAATTTATTATTTTCTAGTAAAGGGTAGAATCGAATTAGTAAGAAAACGCCTGCAACGACTATTGTACTTGAGTGAAGTAGGGCGGATACAGGGGTTGGACCTTCTATGGCGGATGGTAGTCATGGATGTAGCCCAAATTGTGCTGATTTTCCGGTGGCAGCTAGTAGGAGTCCTATGAGAGGTAGATTTATGCTATCAAGTTTAAGTATAAAGATTTGTTGTAGCTCTCATGTGTTGGAGTTAGATATAAATCATGCTATTGATATAATAAACCCAATGTCTCCAATGCGGTTATATAAGATTGCTTGTAGAGCTGCAGTGTTAGCGTCTGTTCGACCGTATCATCAACCGATCAGCAGAAATGACATGATCCCTACACCCTCTCATCCAATGAATAGTTGGAATAGGTTGTTAGCGGTAACTAGGATTATTATAGTAATTAAGAATATTAGTAGGTATTTGAAGAATTTATGGATACATGGATCTGAGTGTATATATCATATAGAGAATTCCATAATTGATCATGTAACAAATAATGCTACTGGTATGAATAGTATTGAGAAGTAGTCTAGTTTGAAGCTAAGTGTAAATTTTATAGTTTGGATTGTCATTCAGTGTCAATTAGAGATTACTAATTCTTGGCCGGAGTGAATAAATATAAGAGTGGGAATTAGGCTTAGGGCGAAAGAATAGGAAACCATGGTTTTTACATAGTTAGGATAGAGGTTGCGGTTGAAGTTATTGGACAAGGTTGTTAAGATTGGTAGGGCTAGGATAATTAGGGATATTATTAGGGAAATGGAAAATAAGTTTATTACTTTTATTTGGAGTTGCACCAAATTTTTTGGTTCCTAAGACCAATGGATAACTCTTATCCTTTAAAAGTTCGAAAAAGCCCTGCTGTTAGGCAGGGAAGGCATGAATTAGCAGTTCTTGCATACTTTTTCGGTAAATAAGAAACTCAATTTCTATCGCCAGATTCACAATCTAGTATTTTTATTAAACTATATTTACAGTAGGATGTACCCAGAATAATCATGGGGTTGAGTGCCAATAGTATAAGGGGTGCTAGGTGAAGTGTTATGAGAGTATTCTCTCGTGTGTAGGAGGGTTTGATGTTGTTAATGTGATATGAGTGTTTACCTCGTTGTGTGGTAATTAATATGTAGAGGGAGTAGAGGGCTGTGATGATAATGTTGATTCCTATTAGAATGATTGATAAGTTGGATCAAGAAAATGTTGATACAACTACGAATAATTCACCGATAAGATTGATTGAGGGTGGTAGTGCAAGATTTATCAGGCTAGCTAGTAATCATCAGGCTGCTATTAAAGGTAGGATTACTTGTAAGCCTCGAGCCAAAATTATGGTTCGGCTGTGGATACGTTCATAGTTTGAGTTTGCTAAGCAGAATAGTAAGGACGATGTAAGGCCATGTGCAATTATTAGTGCTGTTGCTCCTATGAAGCTTCAGGGAGTCTGAATGAGAATAGCTACGATTACTAGGGCTATATGACTGACTGATGAGTAAGCGATTAATGACTTTAGGTCTGTTTGGCGCAGGCAGATAGAGCTTGTTATAATTATTCCTCATAGAGATAATATTAGGAAAGGATAGGCCATAGTATCAGTTAGCGGGTTGAGGATAATGGTGACTCGTAGCATTCCGTAGCCTCCTAGCTTTAGCAATACGGCTGCCAGGACTATAGATCCTGCGATAGGAGCTTCTACATGAGCCTTGGGTAATCATAGGTGGAGGCCGTATAAAGGTATTTTGACTATAAATGCCATCATGCATGCTAGTCAAAGGAATGTATTACTCCAGGTGGACATGAGGGGTTTAGTTCAGTACTGGATTAATAGGAAGTTTAAAGAGCCTACAGTGTCTTGGATAAATAGTAATGCAACTAGGAGAGGCAAAGATCCTACTAGGGTGTAAAATAAGAAGTAAAGGCCTGCATTGAGCCGTTCTGTTTGCCCACCTCATCGAGTAATCACGATTAGGGTAGGAACCAGTGTTGCCTCGAATAAAATGTAAAATAAGATCAACTCAGTAGCCGAAAATGTCATAATAAGAAATAGTTGGAGTAGGATTAGTATCGTAATATATAATTTCTTTCGTACCAGAGGTTCGTTGGCCATGTGGAATTGACTGGCGATGATTATTAGTGGTAGCAGTCATGTTGATAACAGTAGTAATGGAGTGGACAGTGAGTCAGAGAAAAATAGTAATGATATATTAAGACTATTATCGTTGAATTGGTTTATTAGAGGTAGACACGCTAGGTTAATTATTAGGCTGTATACTGTTGTATTAATTCAGACTATGCTATTTTTCGACAGTCATGTAAGAGGGATAAGTATTGCTGTTGGAATAATAATTTTTAGCATTGGAGAAGGTTAAGATTTTGTACGTAATCTATTCCGTATGTATTGGACACTATTACTAGAAGTGATAGGCCTAGAGCTGCCTCACAGGCCGCGAATACTAGTAGAACGATGGGTATCATGCTGGCTAGGGTTAAATGGGAGGTGAGAATGGTTATAGATGCTATTACAAATAATGATAATATTATACCCTCTAGGCATAAGAGGGATGATATTATATGGGATCGATATATGAATAGGCCTAGTGCTGATACTATAAATGCTAATATGATATTTACATAAGTCAGTGACATTTGATAATTATGAGAATTTTCATAATCTAGTGAGTCGAAATCACTTATTTTATTTAAACTAATTATCATATTCAGATCACTCCAATCCCTTTTGGGATCACTCGTATGCAAGGCTAACTATAAGTAGTGAAATTAGAGTAATTGATATTGTGAGTATAGTATATAGGTTATTAGTCTGGGATGCTCATGGTAGAGGTAAGAGAAGGGCAATTTCTAGATCAAATAACAAGAATGTAATAGCTACCAGGAAAAATTTCATTGAGAAGGGTAGTCGGGCAGAGCCTATGGGGTCAAACCCACATTCGTAAGGGCTTGACTTCTCACTATACACATTTATTTGAGGAAGTCAGAATGCGATAATTACCAGTAGCGATGCTAGGGCTGTATTAATTAATAGTGTTAGGGCTAGGTTGATTATCCTTTTCTGGGGTTTTCCAGAGCCAACTAATTGGAAGTCAGTCATACTAGTTATACTAAAAGGATAGGATCCTCATCAATAGATAGAGACATACAGGAACAATCATACTACATCTACAAAATGTCAATATCATGCGGCAGCTTCAAATCCGAAGTGGTGGTTGGAGGTGAAATGGAATTTTAGCTGTCGAAGGAGGCATACGATAAGGAAAGTGGATCCAATGATTACATGGAGGCCGTGAAAGCCGGTGGCTATAAAGAAGGTAGATCCATAAACACCATCGGAGATTGTAAAGGATGTCTCGTAGTACTCTGATGCTTGTAAAATAGTGAAATATAATCCCAAGCAAATTGTAATGAATAATGCTTGAATTATATGCTTGCGGTTTCCTTCTATTAGACTATGATGGGCTCATGTAATAGAGACTCCAGAGGCTAAAAGGACGGATGTATTTAGGAGTGGGACTTCTAGTGGATTAAGGGGGATGATGCCTGCTGGAGGTCAATAACCTCCTAGCTCGGGAGTGGGGGCTAGGCTGGAGTGATAAAAAGCTCAGAAAAAGCCTGAAAAGAAAAATACTTCAGACACGATAAATAAGATCATGCCATAGCGAAGACCTTTTTGTACAACAGGAGTATGATGACCTTGAAATGTACCTTCTCGTACGATATCTCGTCATCATTGGTACATAGTTAATATATTAGTAATTAATCCAATGGTTAACAGGAGTGTAGAGTTAAAGTGAAATCACATAACTAGGCCAGATGTGAGTAAAAGGGCGGAAAGAGCTCCGGTAAGTGGTCAGGGGCTCGGGTTAACTATATGGTAGGCATGTGTCTGGTGGGTCATTAGGCATTATCATGTAGGTAAAGGCTTACAAGTAATGTGAATACGTAGGCTTGGATTAGGGCCACAGCGAACTCTAGGATAGTTAGAAGAACTAGGATGATGAATGTAATGAGAGCAGTGGCTGTGCTAATGTTTATCAGGACGAGAGTTGCCCCTCCAATTAGATGAATGAGTAGGTGACCCGCGGTAATGTTAGCAGTAAGCCGGACTGCCAGAGCCATGGGTTGAATAAATAGGCTAATTGTCTCAATAATAACTAGTATAGGGATGAGTGGGATAGGGGTTCCTTGTGGTAGAAAGTGTGCTAGAGATGCCTTGGTTTTATGTCGAAATCCTAGGATGACTGTTCCAGCTCACAAGGGAATTGCCATGCCCAGGTTTGTTGAAAGCTGTGTTGTAGGTGTAAATGAGTGGGGCAGTAGGCCCAGTAGATTTGTAGAACCAATAAATATAATTAGCGACATGAGCATTAAGGTCCAGGTCTGTCCCTTTTTATTGTGAATACTTATTATTTGCTTTGAGGTTAGATGGATTAATCACTGTTGAATAGCCACTAGCCGGTTGTTAATAAGTCGTGTGGCTGTAGGGAATAAAATGCTTGGGAATATAATAATTAAAATAACGATAGGCAAGCCTATTAACGTTGGGGTAATGAATGAGGCAAATAGATTTTCGTTCATTTGTTTTCTCAAGGGGTTGTACTTTTTGTTGATTTAGTTGTCTTAGGCTCTGGGCTAGGATAATACAAGTGTTTAGAAATTTTTAGTTGTATAATAATAAATAATGTTAAGATCGTTGATACAATTGTAATAAATCATGTCGATGTGTTTAATTGTGGCATATCACTGAGAGAAGGTCTGAACTTCTAATCTTTAACTTAAAAGGTTAACGCTAATTAGCTTCTTAGTGAGTCTACAGTATTGATGAGGATCATTTTTCAAAATATTTCAATGGGACTACTTCCAGCACGATAGGCATGAAGCTGTGATTTGAACCACAAATTTCGGAGCACTGCCCGTAATATAATCCAGGTCGGGTTGATAGTAGAGTTGTTTGGTTTAGGCGGCCGGGGATAGCGTCTGTTTTTAACCCTAGGGAGGGGACAGCTCATGAGTGTAATACATCTTCTGATGAGATTAATATTCGGATTGTTATTTCCATAGGAAGGACAACTCGATTATCTACTTCCAACAGCCGTAGTTCACCAGGCTTTAAATCTGATGTTGGGATCATGTAAGAGTCGAAATTAAGATCTTCATAGTCTGTGTACTCATAACTTCAATATCACTGGTGGCCTATAGTCTTGACGGTTAGGGAGGGATTATTAATTTCGTCTATTATATAAAGGATTCGTAATGAGGGAAGGGCAATTATGATAAGAATAATGGCGGGTAGAATAGTTCAAATTGTCTCTACTTCTTGTGCATCCATAGTGCTGGTGTGAGTTAGGCTTGTTGTTAGCATCAGTGAAATAATATACAGAACAAGAGAGCTAATTAGGAAAACAATTATCAGGGTGTGATCATGGAAGTTTAATAGTTCTTCTATAATGGGAGAGGTTGCATCTTGGAAACCTAGTTGGAAGGGGTATGCCATGGAGATATATAGGAGTTCCACCTATAATTTAACTTTGACAAAGTTATGTAAATTTTACTAATATCTCATTATAGGGAAAGTCATAGTGGCTATGATACTGGCTTGAAACCAGTTTTTGGGGGTTCGATTCCTTCCTTTCTCGAGCTATTTTGGGTTAATGTAAGTAGGCTCTTCGAAAGTGTGGTATGGGGGAGGACATCCGTGTAGTCATTCAAGGTTGGTTGTTGGAAGTTCAACCATAGAAACTTCCCGTTTTGAAGCGAAGGCCTCTCATACCATGAATACTATTAGTATTACAGCGGTAAGTGAAATGAAAGAGCCTATGGACGAGACTGTGTTCCAGGTTGTATAGGCGTCTGGGTAATCAGA
The DNA here is from genome assembly GCA_004026665.1 of Murina feae. Taxonomy (NCBI): domain Eukaryota; kingdom Metazoa; phylum Chordata; class Mammalia; order Chiroptera; family Vespertilionidae; genus Murina; species Murina feae. Next base: position 7,132 of record PVJC01038291.1, on the reverse strand, counting down.
GTAACGTCGGGGTATGCCAGATAGGCCTAAGAAATGTTGAGGGAAGAAGGTTATGTTTACTCCTACAAATATAATTAAAAAGTGAATTTTCGCTCATGTTGTGCTGAGTGTGTATCCTGAGAATAAAGGAAATCAGTGAACAAATCCACCCATGATTGCAAACACAGCTCCTATAGATAAAACATAATGAAAATGGGCAACCACATAATATGTGTCATGAAGTACAATGTCTAAAGAGGAGTTAGCAAGAACAATTCCTGTTAGACCTCCCACTGTGAATAAGAAAATAAATCCTAAAGCTCATAACATTGCGGGCGATCATTTAATATTTCCTCCATGCAGTGTTGCTAGCCAGCTAAATACTTTAACGCCTGTAGGGATAGCGATAATTATAGTAGCTGATGTGAAATATGCTCGGGTGTCTACATCCATTCCCACTGTAAATATGTGGTGGGCTCATACAATGAAGCCTAAGAATCCAATTGATATTATAGCCCACACTATTCCTATATATCCAAAGGGCTCCTTTTTACCTGAATAGTAGGTGACAATATGTGAAATAATACCGAATCCAGGTAAAATTAAGATATAAACTTCAGGGTGGCCGAAGAACCAGAATAAGTGTTGGTACAGAATAGGATCTCCCCCTCCTGCAGGGTCGAAGAAAGTGGTATTTAAGTTTCGATCTGTCAGGAGTATAGTAATGCCCGCAGCTAGGACGGGTAGGGATAGTAAAAGTAAGACCGCAGTAATTAGGACGGATCAGACGAACAATGGTGTTTGATATTGGGATAGTGCTGGGGGTTTCATATTAATAATTGTAGTGATAAAATTAATTGCTCCTAGAATAGAGGATACTCCTGCTAGATGTAGGGAGAAAATGGTTAAATCTACGGAAGCTCCTGCGTGGGCTAGGTTTCCGGCTAAGGGGGGATACACAGTTCAGCCCGTACCAGCCCCAGCTTCGACTATTGAAGAAGCAAGTAGTAGTAGGAAAGATGGTGGAAGAAGTCAAAAGCTTATGTTATTTATCCGAGGAAATGCCATGTCAGGAGCGCCAATCATTAAAGGTACTAGTCAGTTACCGAAACCTCCAATTATGATTGGTATTACTATGAAGAAAATTATTACAAAAGCATGGGCGGTGACAATTACATTATAAATCTGATCATCACCTAGAAGGGCTCCAGGCTGACCTAATTCGGCCCGAATTAATAGGCTGAGGGCGGTGCCTACTATTCCAGCTCAGGCACCAAATAATAGGTATAAAGTACCGATATCTTTATGGTTAGTTGAGAATAGTCAACGGTTTACGAACATAGGTAAAATGGCTGAGTAAGCATTAGACTGTAAATCTAAAGATGGAGGTTTGAGTCCTCCTTTTGCCAAGCTCTGAGGTGTTATTCACATTGAATTGCAAATTCAAAGAAGCAGCTTCAATCCTGCCGGGGCTTCTCCCGCCTTTTTTTTCTTACGGCGGGAGAAGTAGATTGAAGCCAGTTGTATAGGGTTTTTAGCTGTTAACTAAAGTTTCGTGGGTTTAAAGCCCACCAATCTAGAAGGGCTTAGCTTAATCAAAGTGACTGATTTGCGTTCAGTTGATGTGAGGTATAGTCTTGCAGTCCTTAGATCAGAAGTTAAGTCTGTAATGACTTACTTAAAGCTTTGAAGGCTTTTGGTCTGGTTAACCTAAACTTCTAATTTAGTAATACTATTATTGGTGCTAAAGGAAGGGTTAAGGTTGATATAACAATTAGAGGTGGTAAATAATTTATCTTTTTTGTGCTTTCAAGTTGTCATTTGATTTTCATATTGTTTATTGTTGGGAATATTGTAAGGGAGGTTGCGTAGGTTAGTCGTATGTAGAAGAATAAGTTTAATAGTGCTGTAACAGCTATAAGGGTAGATATAATGATGTTTCCATTTTTAGTAATTTCCTGGATAATCATTCATTTTGGTAGGAATCCTGTTAGGGGAGGTAGGCCTCCAAGTGATAGTATAATAATTAGTGTGGATAGGGTGATTAGGGGTATTTTATTTCATATATGGGATAATATCAGTGTGGTAGTGGAGGAGTTCATGATGAATAGTATGAATGTGGTTAAGGTTATTAGGATATAAATGAATAGATTAAGTAGTGTTATGGTTGGATTGTATGTTAGTACGGCAGTCATTCATCCTATATGAGCAATAGAGGAGTAGGCCATAATTTTGCGTAGTTGGGTTTGGTTGAGTCCTCCTCATCCCCCGATTAAAATGGATGCTAGGGATATTGTTAGGATTATGTGGTGGTTGATGCAGGGTGCAATTATATATAGGACGGATAGCGGGGCTAGTTTTTGTCATGTAAGCAGAATGAGGCCTGATGATAGGGGAATGCCTTGTGTTACTTCTGGAACTCAGAAGTGGAATGGGGATAATCCTAGTTTTATAGCCATAGCTAGGGTAATGATTATGGATGATAAGGGATTGTGTAAGTTCATGACGGTTCATTGACTAGAATGTAGTAAGTTGATAATAACGGCTAGTATTAGGAGCATAGATGCAGTCGCTTGGGTTAAGAAATATTTGGTGGCTGCTTCTGTGGATCGGGGATTATGATGTTTTATTAAGATAGGGATAATAGCTAGTATGTTTATTTCAAATCCGATTCATGTCATTAGTCAATGGGAGCTAGTTATTACTATTATAGTGCCGATAGCGACTGTAGCTAAAATTATTGAGAGGATTAAGGGGTTAATTAGTACGGGAAGGGTATAAACCAACATTTTCGGGGTATGGGCCCGATAGCTTATTTAGCTGACCTTACTTAGAATATGGTGTAAAGTGGTAGCACAAGGAATTTTGAGTTCCTGGGAGCAGGTTCAAGTCCTGTAATTCTAGAAATAAGAGGGTTTAAACCTCTATGTTTTACTCTATCAAAGTAACTCTTTTATCAGACATATTTCTTAAGTTTGGGGTGGGATGCTTGCTAGGATGATGGGTATTGTTACGTGTCATATGCACAGGGCTAGTGTAAGGGGAAGAAAGTTTTTTCATAGTAGATGTATTAGTTGGTCATATCGGAATCGGGGGTATGATGCTCGTACCCATAGGAAAGAGACGGTAAGGAGTAGAGTTTTTATAGCAAAGTTTGTGGTGTATAGTTCGGGTATGATGGGATTATGATATGCTCCTAGAAATAAAATGGTAGTAAGAGCATTTATTATAATAATATTTGCATATTCTGCTAGGAAAAATAGGGCAAAGGGTCCTCCTGCATACTCTACATTAAATCCTGATACTAATTCCGACTCTCCTTCTGTAAGGTCGAATGGAGCACGGTTAGTTTCTGCCAATGTAGAGATGAACCATATTATTGTTAGGGGTCAGGATGGAATAATTAGTCATATGAACTCTTGGGTAGTGATTAATGTTGATAGTGTAAAAGAGCCATTTATTAGTAATACGGATAGAAGAATAATGGCTAGTGTTACTTCGTAAGAAATGGTTTGCGCTACTGCTCGTAGCGCTCCAATTAAGGCGTATTTTGAATTTGAGGCTCATCCGGATCACAGGATTGCATACACAGCTAGGCTTGATATGGCTAGCATGAACAGTACTCCAAGGTTTATGTTGATTAGGGGGTAGGGTATGGGGAGTGGAATTCATATAGTTAGGGCTAATGTAAGGGCTAAGATTGGAGCTACAATAAACATAGTAATTGATGACGTTAATGGTTGGAGTGGCTCTTTGGTGAATAGTTTTACAGCATCAGCGATTGGTTGAAGGAGTCCGTGAGGACCTACGATGTTAGGGCCTTTACGTAGTTGTATGTAGCCTAATACTTTTCGCTCTACCAGAGTTAGGAATGCTACTGCTAGTAGTACAGGTACAATTACGGATAGGAGGTTTACAATAAACATATTGCTAGGGAGAGGAGTTGAACCTCTGACAATAAAAGCTTAAGTTTTATGCAATTACCGGTCTCTGCCACACTAGCTAACCCTTTTCTTGGGTTTAATATTATTCAGTTATTACTAGATTAAGATGATATCATCTTTTAGTCACGAAGGCGCTTGTTTTAAGTGGGCCTTGCTCCTCTTGTCCTTTCGTACTGGGAGGGGCTTGTAATAGATAGAAACCGACCTGGATTACTCCGGTCTGAACTCAGATCACGTAGGACTTTAATCGTTGAACAAACGAACCATTAATAGCTGCTGCACCATTAGGATGTCCTGATCCAACATCGAGGTCGTAAACCCTATTGTCGATATGGACTCTAAAATAGGATTGCGCTGTTATCCCTAGGGTAACTTGTTCCGTTGATCAATGATTTGGATCAATAAGTGATATGTTATGTTGACCTGTGGGTCTAGATTAAAATCACTCGGAAGTTTTTTTATATTCCGAGGTCACCCCAACCTAAATTACCAGATCATCGAAAAATATATGGTTGTTCCCTGTGGGGTGGATATTAGTTTTCGTAAACTGGTTAATTGAAGCTCCATAGGGTCTTCTCGTCTTATTATTATATTCCCGCCTCTTCACGGGAAGGTCAATTTCACTGATTGAAAGTAAGAGACAGTTAAACCCTCGTGTGGCCATTCATACAAGTCCCTATTTAGAGAACAAGTGATTATGCTACCTTTGCACGGTCAGGATACCGCGGCCGTTAAACTGATGTCACTGGGCAGGCAGTGCCTCTGATACTGTTAATGCCAGAGGTGATGTTTTTGGTAAACAGGCGGGGTTTATATTTGCCGAGTTCCTTTTACTTTTTTTAATCTTTCCATAAGGCTGCACTCCTGTGTTGGTTTAACAATTTAGTCTATGAATATGTTAGTTGTTTGGATGTGTTCTAATTTTGTTAACTATCAGTGATATGTTCGTTCTGATATAAGGTTGTGCATGGAGAATGAATTCTTGTTACTCATATTAACAGTATTTCTTCTATTAGTTAATAGAATAGTCCAGTGTTAAATTAGGAGTTAATTTTTAATTCGTGGGATTAAGGTAGGCTATTGTTGTTGAGCTTGAACGCTTTCTTAATTGATGGCTGCTTTTAGGCCAACTATGAATTTTTCATTTATTTACTCTCTAATAAAGGTTGTAGCCTGTTTCAAAAAGGCTGTACCCTTTTTGATTACTACCTAAGCTTACATTTTAATTTCTGGTTTAATGAGGTAAGCTTGGGTCAGAACTAAAATTCTATTCTGGACAACCAGCTATCACCAGGCTCGTTAGGCTTTTCACCTCTACCCAGGGGTCTCATCACTATTTTGCCACATAGATGACTTTGCTCTATAAAGCTGCTCGTGGGTAGCTCGTCTGGTTTCGGGGTGTTTAACTGAAATCCTTTTTGCTAAGTTTAGTCTAGTTAAATCATTATGCAAAAGGTACAAGGATTAAGCTTTGCTGTTTGTTACTTTTAGTTATTCTTTCAAGGTTCCCTTGCGGTACTCTCTCTATAGCGCCATGGTAAATTTTCTATCGCCTATACTAATAAGGGTGTAATAAATGTTTTGATTTATTTGTATTTAATAATTGAGTTTAGTGTTGTACGGGCTAAGACTAGTTCAAGGCAGTCATTTTATATGAAATCTCCTAGGTGTAAACTAGATGCTTTATTTAAGCTATGCCTTGAGTTATCCAAGCACACTTTCCAGTACGCTTACCTTGTTACGACTTGTCTCCTCTTGTAAGTTTTTTATCTGTATAATTTATGTTGAATCTTTTTATACTTGAGGAGGGTGACGGGCGGTGTGTGCGTGCTTCATGGCCAAATTCAATTAAGCGCTCTATTCTTAATTTACTACTAAATCCGCCTTCAGTACCTATTTCATTAGTACATTCGTTTGAATAAGTGTGCCCTGAGATAGGGAATGTAGCCCATTTCTTTCCAACCCATAAGCTACACCTTGACCTAACGTCTTTACATATTTATGATTGTGCTTACTGTCTAGCCTTTTTAGGGTTTGCTGAAGATGGCGGTATATAGGCTGATTTGGCAAGAGTTGGTGAGGTTTAACGGGGTTTATCGATTATAGAACAGGCTCCTCTAGAAGGGTGTGAAGCACCGCCAAGTCCTTTGAGTTTTAAGCTTTTGCTAGTAGTTCTCTGGCGAATAGTTTTGTTGTATAAAAATTTTAAGGTTTACGGCTAAGCATAGTGGGGTATCTAATCCCAGTTTGGGTCTTAGCTGTCGTGTAGTCAGAATTTTAAAAGTCACTTTCGTTGTTTATTTTACAATAGCTGGGGCTTTTTACAGCTTAGCTAAGGTTTAACTTTATTTTCTGTTTTGTTCCTTAACACGCTTTACGCCGAGTATCTATTAATTTGGGTTAATCGTATGACCGCGGTGGCTGGCACGATATTTACCAACCCTGTAATAATTAGTATAACTTAGTCAAACTTTCGTTTATGGCTTAATTTTTATTACTGCTGTTTCCCGTGGGGGTGTGGTTGAGCAAGGTGTAGTGGGCTACTGTGGAGTGTGCCTGATACCCGCTCCTTTTTATCGGTAGATTGATTTAGAGGGCATTCTCACTGGTTCGGGGATACTTGCATGTATAAGTTTACTAAAAACTAATAGAAGGGCCAGGACCAAACCTTTATGTTTATGGAGCTCGGTAGGCTCATCTAGGCATTTTCAGTGCCTTGCTTTAAATTATTAAGCTACATTAACTGAGATTTGGAGTAAAGGTCATTAAAATGCGCCACGGATCTAGAGGCATAGCTGTCTAAGGATAGTTGTCTCATTAAAGTGATACGATTCTATCACGAAGACAGTATTACATTTTAATGGGGTAGAGAGTTAGGTCTGTATACTTATCAGGGACGGTCTTGTTTTTGGGGTTTGGCAGGACTCAAACTGTGTAGGTTCGACTTAACGGGGGGTGGGGGGGGTTTGTTAAGCAAGGGTAGTTCGGGTAATGCGGGCAGGTGCGTGCACAGGTGCGTGCACAGGTGCGTGCACAGGTGCGTGCACAGGTGCGTGCACAGGTGCGTGCACAGGTGCGTGCACAGGTGCGTGCACAGGTGCGTGCACAGGTGCGTGCACAGGTGCGTGCACAGGTGCGTGCACAGGTGCGTGCACAGGTGCGTGCACAGGTGCGTGCACAGGTGCGTGCACAGGTGCGTGCACAGGTGC
>PVJC01038290.1:0-16828 GCA_004026665.1 Murina feae | reverse complement strand
GAGGGCCAGTCATCTCAGGGGCCATCAAACCCCACAACCCGACTTCTCTCAGCTCAGGCGCTCGCCCGCAGGATCTGTTAAGATGAAGGCCACTCAAGAGGCCGGGGGTGAGGACTCCTGTGCCTCAGCCCAAGCACCTGAGCAGACACACGCATCGCACAGAAGCAGCACAGGTCAACTTGTACCCGTTTCTGCTGCCAACAGCTGCTGCAGGGACAGGGCACGAAACAGGAAGCTGAGGCACAGTGGCTGGACCAGCACATGCACCGCCGCCTTTGCTCAGGCAGCTGCGTCGGCCCTAGCAGCTGCTGTGCACCTACAGGCCCTTGTAAGGTACAGGATCTCTTAAAAGACGCTTATTCTACATCATCGCGTGATGCATTAATCCCAGCTTCAGGCGCACACCCCCAGCACCGAGGGACAGGAGATACCTGCACCTCAGTGCTCACAGCAACATCGTTCACAACAGCCAAAGGCGGAAAGCCCCCCACGCCCGCAGCAGGATGAATGGACAGAGTGTGGTCTATCCGTACCGCAGGGACTCAGCCTCACAAAGAACAGACCCCGTCTGATGGCATCTGAGAGGTCCCCAGGTTAGCCACGCTGGCTTAGTGGCACAGTCTCAGTGTGCCAGGCCAAGAGTTTCGGAGATGCAATGGGAATATACTTCACAGCAGCACAATGTACACTTAAAAACGGTAAATTTATATCACGTACATTTTAGAATTAAAAAATGCCCCATTCTGCCTAGGGGGCCATAACCCGTCTTCACAGGACAAAGGGTCTAGAATCAGGCCCCCAAACAGAACTAAAATGCCAACGAATCAATGGATTTAGTGTCATCTCTCCAACGCAATGAGGTTTCTAATGGATGCTCATACACGGTCACCCCTCAACACAAGGAAATGGTGTCATGCTTATTACCCTCACGAGCTGGGGCGGAAGCAGGCAGTGACCCCAAATTCCCTGGTCTGCGCTAAAACTGACACGAAGATCATCCCCTCTCTAGCGCAGGGCAGCACACCAACCCGGCCACCGCGGCACCTGTGGTCCCCACACCCATCGGGCAGGGCGGGCATTCCCGCCAGCCGCGGCTCATCCCCTACAGATGATGGCCGGCTCCCTCAAGGCACCAGAGGGTCCAAGGCAGCAGCCTGGTCAGGTCCCAGGGACACAGAGCCCGTCCCGGCCCCACGTCCGCAAAAGATTCGAGTTTCCTTCGCCAGAACCCTCAGCGGGAGAGGAAGCAGAAGGCAGGCGACTCCGGGTTACCGCGGCGCATGAACCCACGCTGCATGAAGCACAAGTCCCCAGACCCTCTCGACTCCAATGAAGGGGTAACGGCAGCTCCCCGTGTCCGGTGCAGGAATGAGAGCATGCACCCGGGCCCCAGGGGCCAGCACGCGGCACGCAGACCCGCAGGGGTGCAACCACTTGGTAAATAAAGTTCCCCGCGAGCAGAGCCTGCACGCGGCCCAGGACCGAGCCTGCAAGCGCGAACCCCGGGTTCACGCAGTCAGGCTTCCGTCTAGAGCCCCAAACCCGAGCCCCAAGGGACCGGCTAAAAAACGTCCCCCATCAACGGGCCTCCCGCCGGACATCTGGGAAGACGCTCCCGGGCAGCGCGACCACTCACATTTGGCGTCCTTCCGCCTGGCCGTCAGCAGGAAGTCCTTGATCTCCTCGATCTTGCGAGGCTGCGACACAGGGAGAACCGGGAATGAGCTGCCGGCCACCGGAGACCCTCGCCCGGGGCCCCCCGCCTCCCGGGGAAGGTCTCAGGCAGGGGCCGTACTCACCATGGCTGCGAGGCACGGAGCGTGCGGCCGGCGCCTGCGGGGAAGACAGACATGAGCGTGAACAGGGCGCGGGGACCAACAGGGTCCCCCGCTTTCCCTCCCCGACCCCCCGAAATGCTGGCCCCACTGCACTCCATCCTCGCTCCTCGTACCCTTGACCCAAGTCGGGGGTCCGCACACTTCACTCGGCCCTGGATTACCTCGGATTATCCCCACTCTGCCCTGTGCCGCCCAAGAGCTACTTACAACAAGCGGCCAGAGGCGAAGAGGATGAAAAAGAACGAGACTTCCGTTTCCGGGCAATTAAACCCTCCCCCCGGAGGAAACTGGCTACGGTGTCCGCGAAGGGTCAAGAATTACCAGTGTGTAGGCGTTCGCCCTTCCCATTGCAGCACCTCTGCCCCCTGTAGGCCTAGATGGATAGTGCAGCTCCACGCATGGACCGGGCCGCCTCCCTCCTCCTCCACTCCCTTCCCTTTTCTACCCCCAGCCGCTTGGCGTTTCTAGATTTTATTTTACATCCAGTTTGAAGGCCTAAATCCTACACCTACCACCGTCATTAGACCTGTGCATTGGGCATCTACACGGGGATTTTTCTCATTTGAATGAAGAGACCTTTTTAAATGTGTTTTTTAAATTGATTTGTAGAGAGAGGAAGGAAAAGGGACAGAGAGATAGAAACACAGATGAGAGCCCTAACCGGTGTGGCTCAGTGGATAGAGCATCAGCCTGCGGACTGAAGGACCCCGGGTTCGATTCCGGTCAAGGGCATGTACCTTGGTTACAGGCACATCCCCAGTAGGGGGTGTGCAGGAGGCAGCTGATCGATGCTTCTCTCCCATCGACGTTTCTAACTCTCCATCCCTCTCCCTTCCTTTCTGTGAAAAATCAATAAAATATATTTTAAAAAAGAAAAGAAACACGGAGAGAGAAACATCATCGGTCGGCTGCCTCCTGCATGCACCCCTACTGGGGATCCAGCCCGCAACCCAGACCTGTGCCCTGACCACGAATCCAACGGTGACCTCTTGGTTCCTGGGTGGATGCTCAACCACTGAGCCACACCAGCGGGGCGGGACCTTTTTACGTATATTTTAGAACCTCTTTCTAGGCATTCCTCACATTTCCTTCCTCCTGGAAATAATTCCAACAGCCGAGGTTTTGTCCTTGCCCACGGGGACAACTGTGAAGGGCTGTCGGAGCCGGGAGAAGCCAGGGCTTGAACCCACGCGGCTCAGATCCCCGAGCCCGGGCTGCACCTACAGCCGGCTGGCGGTCGGGCGGGCAGCGCCTCCTTGGCCTCCTCGGCCCACGCTGATGTTATTTTCATGGCACGTAATTACTCTCAGCTCTTAGGTAACCCCCCTCCGGGCGGCTCCAGGAAACCCGTGGTTATCGATTTTATTTTTACCCTCCGCTTTTATTTTATTTTTAACCTCTCTACCAATGTCTATGCCTTTATTATATTTGTTTCTCAAAAATTTAATAACTGCACAGCGGACTGTAATTGCCTTGTGTGTTTATGACACTTGAAGAGAGGGTACTTCACCGTGAACCTCACTTTGAACTCATTCATCTCTCCGGTTAGACGAGCCCAGGCTGAGCATATTTCCGGGGGGGCTGGGCTACAGGGAAGAGCAGACCGACAGGGAGACCCCCCAAATTCCTCTGATTGTACTAGAGAGCCTTTTAGCAGAAGCCAAACCCTGTTTCCGTAACGGCGGACACCTCTGGGGGTCAGCAGTGGGCACCGTCCACTGGGAGGGGCGACGTTTTAGATTGTCTGAAGGTTGGGGCCAACCCTAGGGTGATGGGTGCCTCCCTCCCAAGCTGAGAAGGACGTTCCCAGGCCCTCCGCCTGGCGTGGCCAGCCTCCTCCACCTCAGGCTGATGCCTTTCTGGTCTTTTCTATTCCACCTGCTCCACCACAGGTGATGGCCTTCCGGCCCCAAACTACTGGCCTCTTAACGCGCTAGGCACTGACCCCAGGCTGAGTCTGCTGTCTCCCTGATAACTGCTCACCTCCAGGGCTCAGCTCCCACCTGCCCTTCAGGCACGACTCTTCGCCATGCAGCTGGTGCTCACGCACACCTCTCTCAGACTGCGCAGCAGCCCTCAACCTTTCGTACATTTGTCCTGATTTTCCTTGAAGGTGAGAAAGGGGTTCTACATTCTGTGGACAGCTCCTGAAACGCAGTCCTCATCTATGTATACAGCGGGTGCTCAGTGCGGACACTGTCGGATTCTCAAGCTGGATGCAGCTTCAGAGCTCACTCCTTCTATGCAGGGTGGGTCGATAGGTGTAAGGATGGAGGAATGAATGAATGAAGGGATGGAGAGATGGAAAGGGAGGGAGGAAGGGGTGGAGGGAGAAAGGGAGGGAGGAATGGAGTGTTAAATTGGACCACGCCGTGCCGGGTACATAGTAGGTCCACACAAATATTTGTTGAGTGAATGCCTGGTGCTTCTGCCCACTGCAGGGCCTACGGGACAGGGACAGGGACAGTGGGAGGGCTGTGCCTCCCTGTTGGCAGAGATCCCAGAGAGGCAGATGTTCGCTCTCTTGCGTTGTGTAATAAGCGAACATAGATGAGTAGTAACAACACACAGAGGCAAATTTGTTCAAGCACCAAAGTTTTCTCCAGGGGGGTGAATGGCGCAATGGAACGGCAGCTCCTGAAAGGTGAAGCCAGGAGCCTGGAGGGGGCGCCTCCCACGCTTCAGGGAGGGTGAGCCCAAAGGACACGGTGTGGCCTGGACTGCGGGTAACCAGGGGCCCAAGCCCTGACCCCTGTGGGAGGAGCCATTTGACAGAAGCGCCCTGGTGATGACGCCTGGCAAAGTCTACAGGGGCCCAGGGCGCACCCTGCAGGACATGGAGACCCACGTTGGAGAGTCAGGGTGGGGTTGGGGGGGAGGAATAGAGGAGGGGCACCCTAATCGGCCTCCCCCACTTTCCGCTGCTCTGGTGAGTCTGGCTGGGCGCCCTGGGCTGGCCCCTTGCGGGTCCAGTCTCGCCTCCATCACTTGCTGGTTTCTGAAGCGAGGTGTGTGGGGGTGCGCTGCCTCCTCTCCTCCCTGCAGGGCTGCTGGGAGGCCTCACTGGGATCATTTAAAAAGCCAGCCAGTGCCATCCGGGCTTCCTCCAGGTCTGCCCTGGGTGTGGTGGCCACATGGGGCGCCGAGGCCGTGCCTGGAAATGCAGGGCAAGAGGCCCCCGTCTGCCTTGAATTCTAAAATCTGGGCTGTGACTGCAGATATAAATTAGAAGTCATGTTTGTATAGCATTTCAGACCTGACGGGTGCTTTCATATCTACCATCTCACTTAACCTCCAAGCGGCCCCCGAGGGGCCCATGCGTCTGGCGGCGTCAGGGCTGGCCTTCCATCATCTCGGAAGGGAGCTGTTTATTACATCGGGAGGGTTGAGTGTCTGGCATCCTCACCGAGCTCGGCTCCCTGGGAAAGGGCAGGAGGAGGGGAAGAAGGAAGGTGGAGGCCTGGGGGCTGGCACTTTTGGGGGAGCCCGAAAGCTTCTCGCTGTGGGACCAGATGGGTGCGTTGGGGGACCGAACGGGCTGGGGATGGGGATGGGGTGGGCCCAGGGAGATCCTCCAGGAGGAAGTAACGGTGGTGCCGGTGCACACGGGGGAGAGCCCACCCAACACACGCAGGGCAGCCTGCCTGGCTGTGCAAACCCTCCCTGCCTGTATGTTCCGGGGACGGGGGCCATAATAAAGAAGCAATCAGACTGGGTGGCGCCAATCCTGGAGGTCTTCCTGGAGGAGGCATTACGATGGGAAGAAAACGGTTCCTGGAGATTGTCCGTCTTGGGGTCAAACCCTGTGTCTGGCTGGGAGACCCTGACCGAGCCCCCCCCCCGGCATCTCCGAGCCTCCATCTCTGATGAGGAGAGGTACGCATCCCTCCTTCCCAACCTTCCATGCCAACTGTGGGCAGCTGCACCACCGTCTGCGGCCCTGCTTTTGAGAAGCCAGGAGATGCGAGGCACAGAAAGTGCTTAGCCAGCAGCTGGCTCTGTGGCTGCTCATTGAACGCGAGTCCAAGGCGAGAGCTGCCGATGGACTTGGAGAACTTCCACCTGGAGAAAGGAGGTGGGCTGCAGTCGCCCACACCCCTCCCCCAGAGCTCGGGGACACAGGCAGAGGGGACCCCTCGGAGAGCCTGCCTGGTCTTCTGGGGGCTGGGGGCGGGGCACAGTCGGTTTTGACAGATGACACCTTCTCAAACTCCCTGCCTCCCTCCACATCCCCTCTCACCCCATCAGCTGCTGCTTAACGCCCGAGCTGCTGCCGATGAGACGGTGTCCACAGGACAAGCACATGGGGCAGGCAGAGGGGAAGCCATTTGGGCAAGAAACACGCCCCCTCCTCTGCATCGGCGCGTGCCTGGGAGAGGGGACATTCGCGTGAGAAAGGGAAAGGGCACGGACCCTCAGAGTAGGGACAGGGCCAGCCTATCAGCTTGTACAGATCTTGCATATGCGGCGGCGGAGAGGAAATCAATAGAGCTGTCAGCGGCTTAATGCATTCCCGCTGCCGACGGCCTGCTCGGGATGCGCCAGAAGGATGCTTCAAATTAAAAACCAGGGGAGGGGCGGGCTGAGGGGTGGGAGATAAACACCCTGACAGACCAGAGGGAAGGAAGGGGCATGGCGGAGACTCCAGGAAAATTAAAGTCCATAAATCACGAGGCTCAGAGAGCACCCAGGCTGTGAGTGACAGGAGACCCGTGTGGGCAGTGGTGTCCCAGGGCCTGGCTCCCCCTGCTGGGCAGGAGTGGGGTGGGAGGGGAGAGAGACTAGGCAGGCCTCTTGTATTGTGTGAATGCCCAGTGGGGCTGAGGGTGAGGCTGGACGGGTGTGGGGTGGGGGAGCAAAATGAAATGAGTGACAGCTTCAGAGCCTGCGATATGTGGGTGGGGGGCTTTTGGGAGGCGCAGGGTGGGGGAGTGGCACTTTTGCTCCCTTTTAACTACTCCCTCCCATGGAGCAGACAAAGCAAGGCCAGGTGATTGGAGGACAAATGAATAAAGAGACGGGTTATGAAGGTGCAGACAGGTGCATGAAGGCAGGAGGGAGACCAGCCACTGGGCCTGCCCTTGGGGCAGCCAGGCTGTGTAGAGGGCGGGCATCCAGACCTCCACAGAGAGGTGAACCTACATGCCTGAGGTCACACAGCCCTGAGACCTTTAGCCAAAGGACAAGCTCCGACTGTGGCCACCTCTCAGGGCAAGAGCTGGGACCCAGTTATCTCAAGCTCACTGTCTCCCTCCCTCTGTCCCTCCTTCCCTCTGGTCTATCTCCTGTTGGGCATCCCCCTGGCTGAACCCAACAGGTTCAGGGCACACCGCCCCCCCCCCCCGGGGCACAGAGCAGGGTGGCGGTGCCATCCCAGAGGCAGTGGAAGATATTGCATCCACCCACTCCTCCACTGTGGGCTGGCCTTGTGACCTTGGGGGCCGGGTTACTGGGTCACTATCTCCTTAGTGGGTCTAAGGCAGAGACGTCCCCCAGGGCCCAGCCGGCTCTCTTTCGTCCTGTCCGTCCCCCACACTCCCTGATCCCCCCAACCCAGGCACTGTCTTCAGGCTCATGTGCCATTCACAGGGGAGGACGGGCTCTGGCTGGCACGAATCCTGTGCACGGTGAGCCTGGGGCACGGACCGCCAGAGACACAGGTCGGCCGGGGTGGCTTCATTCCGTTGCATCGCCCAGGACCAGCTCTGCCGATTAAATTGGTGACCACACTTCCAAAAGCAATTCTCGGTGCTGCAGTGGCTCCCGAGGTGAGGCGATTAAAGAGGAGCTGGCGACTGCTGTGCAGCCGGAAGCAGGTGCTGCGGGGTGCCAGCGAGGGAGGCGCCGCCTGCATGCGTGGACTTGCTGTGGGCACGTGCACGCTCAGGGAGGGAGAAGGAGAGGGTGCCCAGGGGAGGCAGGGGTGTGCAGCCCTCGAGGCCAGCAGCCCCGGTTCCCACGTCTTTTCTGTTTCCTTGCCTAGTGCCAGCGGAGAGAAACAGTTTGTGCGAATCTAGACTCGTCTGGGGGCACAGGGAGGCGGCTGCTTGTTGCCAGCTTGTCAATAAGGATGAGCCAACAGCAGGGGTCTCATCGCGGAGACACCTGTGCCACAGCCTCGTGCAAAGGCCCCTGGGCAGCCGCACTGCTCCCCGTCTGGCCATCGCAGTGTCTTCGGAAATGGAGGGATGGAGGCAGAGTGGCCCCGGCCAGCCTCCTGCCTGGCTGAGCCTCGGGGGTGGGGCTCTTCCTGAGGGAAGGGTCTGACTGCTCCCCACAGTCTGCTCTGCCAAGGAAGGCTTCCCCTCAACCCCACTGCTCTCAGGAGCAGCTGGCCGCGTGACATGGGCTGTTCCCTTCCCCGCTTTGATGTGGCCCGTGGCCTCTATGGTCCTTGGCACAGGGTCTGCGGGACAGGAATGGAGAGGAGGTGGGAGGGAAGTGGCGGGCAGGCTGGACTCCGGCTGGGTCACGCCTGGCTCCTGTCCACCTCCTCCTCACCTTCCCCATCATCGTTTCCCTCTCACCCCTGCCCGACGGGCTGCTCTGCGGTTAATGGAGCAAGACTGATGCAGTTGGCCTGTTAATTATAGCAGATGAAGTCGTCAGCTCAGACGTCCCCGGGGGCGGGCAAGGGCGGGGAGGAGGGGCTGCGGCCTTGGTCAGCAGGTCCTACCCTGGGATTTAACCCTCAGAGCAGGCGCAGGTGGGATTGGAAGAGCATTGCTGTGACCTGGAGAGGAAGCCGCTGAACAGAGGGACCCTGTTCTGAGGCTTCAGGATAGAGCGGGGACAAGAGCTACCCCTGTGTCCACCGCCTGCTCTGTGTCAGGGGCACACCAGCTGCTCCATGAAGATCACCTCCTGTCCTCCTCACACAGCTCTAAAGTAGGCGAGATCGCAACCGCCATTTTACTGAGGAGGCCCCCAAAGCACAGAGAGGTTAATCCACTTGCCCGAGGTCACACAGCGAGTAACTGGAGGAAAACGATGCCTCACCACTTAGGCGTGAAGTGCTTCCTCACTGACTCCCTCAAAGCCTATGGCCTCCCTCCTCAGGGACCAGCTGGGTCACAGGCTGCTGAGAGAAGGACCCAACCTGTGAGGTGATTCATGTAATCTACAAATATTTATGAAGTGTCTCCTCTGTCCTAGGACTGGGGGTTCTCACGAGCCTGCCCTCCAGCCTGGGAGGTGGGCCAGCTCTTCCCCGCTCTCTCTCCAGAGTCAGCTCTATGGCAGCGGCGGAGGAGGCGGTGGTGTACCCCTCCCCACCTCCCATGACCTGTGACCACAACCTGTGGCCCACGAGATTTGGACTAACCTGGAACAACCCTGGTCTGTGGCTAATGGGGCTGGGTTTTCATGCAAACCGGGGGCCAAGGGCTCCTCCTCGAGGGAAGCCACATGGGTGTGTGCAAGCAGAGGTCAGACTGGACTCCTTCCTGGGGCCTCAGTGAGTGACCGGGATTCCACCAGGCAGAGAACAGAGACAGAGGAGGCTGGACAGGGGACAGGAGGAGAACCTGACCGAGAGAACAGCACATTCCAAGATGGGGAGCTACTCAAGCGCGTGACATTGTCAGGGACCTTCCGACGGGGTGTGCTGGCAAATGTCTAAAATTTGGCTTCCTTACGGAAAAAAAAAATGATTCTTACTTTGGAGCATTTGCCAATTCCTGTGGTGTAAATACCCCCACCATGGCCAAGTTCAAGCTGCCTGTGTGGTGCCAGCTTTTGACTATGTAACAAGCAGCTCTCACGAGCTGGCACGACAGCCAGTTCCAGCAGGCCACACATCAGGCCATCTGCCGCATGTGGCGAGGGGCTGGAAAGGTGGACTGGGACCTGGCTGGGCAGGGTTTTGAATGTCACATTCAGAGTTTGGGCTTCGGTACGAAGTGGTGGATGCCGAAGCCCCGATAGGGTGACTTTGGGGGGTGTGTGTGAACCAGCAGCTGTATCCTGTATATTCACTGTCTACTATGGTCTGGCCTCCCCTTACGCTGATCCCCCTGAATAACTCCCGGGGGTCTAATGGAGCCTCATATTAGACCTGGAGAGGGGTGCACAGAATGGGAGTTGCATTATTTTCTAATTAAGAAGCAGAAAAGGAGTTCTAACTCACCCCCGGCCAGCTGCATCTTGGGGCCATCCCTCATCTTAATGAGCCCATCCAAATCTCATTTGCTAATGAGGAATTTAATGGTCATAGACTGACAAGCAAGACTGAGAGGGGAGATGGGAAGGTCGTTACGAAGATGAAGTGTGTCGCTGAATGCCACACCAGGCCATCCCACCTGCCCACCCAGAGTGCCAGCCCCGAGTGGGTGCGAGGTGGGACCAGGGCCTGGCATGACCTCACCCCCAAAGGGGGCTCCCGTCTGGGGCTGTGGGTCAGCACCATGGACAGGGGATGGCCTTGCTCTGCATTCCTGCAGCCTGGAGAGTCCTCCCTGTGCCCTTTCGTCCCTGTACAGTTCGTTTTTCCCAAGACTCAGAAGGGACGTCACCTCCCCCTGGGAACCTCGCGTATAGTGCCAGGTGGGTGAGGGCCCACGGTGTCTGGGGGCAGCCTCAGCGCATTCTCAGCGCACCTTCGTCAGGGCACCAAAATGCTACGTTTCCTTGGCTGTTTCCCTTGCTAGTTTGTAAGCGACTTGAGTGTAAGGTCTGCACGGTCTTCTCCATGCCCTGAATGCAAGGCAAGGGGATAGAATTTGTTGAGGAATGAATGAATGAATGAATGAATGAATGAATGAAACGGTGAGTACAGGAATCGACAGATTCATTTCACCAGCAGGCAGGGAGTGCTCGCCAGGCTGGGGGCTGGGGCACAGAGACAACCCGGGTCCAGGAGACAGTCTGAGACTCTAACGTACGGACCCACTCAGCCCCGTGCTGGCCGGGACTCCAGAAACTGGATTATGGTGGTTGGAAACCGGCGTCAACATCCCAGCCCAAAGCTACTGTGTAGAGGAGACGCAAGGAAGGTTACGAGGAAGGTCATGTGCCCAGAAGGTAGGCGTGGTGGGATGCTCAGGAGGGTGCCACAGGCCACACGTAGACATGGCACCAGGAGCACAGGTCCCCAGCAGGCTGACCTGAGGGAGGCCACCTGTGGCTGCAGCCCTGTTTCTCATCTTCCCACGTCCTTTCCACAGACGCGCCTGTGAGGGGGGTGGAGGCTGGGTGGGGAGGGCCGTCCGGGACATTGCATCGTCATTTAACTTTCATCTGGGACTCGAGGCACCACTCACTCCAATGCAGATCATAAACATTACAATTGATGTTTCAATTAGTTATAATTTACAGAGCGATTACATTTAATTTCTCTTTTATTATATTTTAATGGCTTCAGATTTCTTGTTGATGAGATTCAGCCCCATACCCAGAAGCCAGGGCCAGAGGGTGGGGAGGGGGCTCGGGTTCTTAGGGGGGCAGGTGGGCAGGTTATCTGTCAGGGCTCCTGGCTGCCTGGGGTGTCCCCCTGGCTGGCCCAGCAGCCCCACACCGGCCCTTGTGGTCTGGGGTTCGGAGTGGGGAGTGGGGAGGAGTAAAAACTGCAGGGCACAGGGGTGAGGGTGGGGGTTTGAAGCCCTTGCTCTGCAGGCATCTGCTGAAACCATCCTGCTGATGGAGAAGGTGAGCTGGCATGTTTTTAACTGAGGAGCGGGGTGGATGAGGCAGGGGGCTCTGCAGCCTGGGCTTAAGCACAGAGGAGAGAAGCTGAGGCCCAGCTGGTGTTGCTCAGTGGTTGAGCATTGACCTATGAACCAGGAGGTCACAGTTCCATGCCCACACAGGGCACATGCCCGGGTTATGGGCTCAATCCCCAGCGTGGGGCATGTAGGAGGCAGTTGATCCATGATTCCCTCTCATCATTGATGTTTTTCTCTCTCTCCCTCTCCTTTCCTTTCTGAAATCAATAAAAATATATTTAAAAAAAATGAGAGAGAGAGAGAGAGAGAGAGAGAGAGAGAGAGAGAGAGAGAGGCCGGGAGAGCAGAGGTAGTGCCTCCATAGTGTCGGTGAGGCCCAGCTCTGCAGCCCAGGGTCACCACCGTGCATCATACCAGATCGGCGGCTGTTTTCTGGGCCCCCAGCTCCAGCCCGGCTCAGGGACTCCGGGGAGTAGTTCTCTTTGAAGCTCCCTGTTACCTGGGAGGAGCTCCCCCACACAGACAACCCTCTTCCTGCTCTGGGGGCTGTGGCTGGAGGGGCGGGGTGGGGAGCTTGGCTGCAGAAGAAGCCTCATGACTGACTTCTGAAAACTGTCTCCGCCCCAGCTTTGCGCCTGGGGGACAGGCCCTAGGCTTTTGCTCCAGCAAGCAATCCTGGGCTGAGCTGAGTGGGCAGCGGGCTGGGTGTGCCTGGGGCCTGGTGACTGGAGGTGGCCCAGGGGTGCAGGGCCAATTGGTGTCTTGGCTTGGAAGAGGCTTCAAAGTTTTGTTTCCCAGCAGCCTGTGTTCGGAGAGGGAGGAAGGGAGAGGGAGGGAGGGAGAGGAAGGGAGGGAAAGGGAAGGAGAGAGAAGGTCCTCTGGTACCCTGGGCTGATTCATGCATACCTGGAGGGCCGGGGCCCCCTCCCTCCCTCCTGTTCCCTGGAGGAAGGCAGGATGTGGAAGGAAAGGATGAGGCCAGTTGCTGAGAGCAGTGGACCCCGGAAAGGTGGTCGGGGGGGTCAAGAAAGACAGGATGAGAGAAATGGGGAGAAACAGGGCCATCCTCCTGGAACCCAGGCCGCCCAGACCCAGCTGCACCTCGTCTCCCTACAGTTATGTGGCCGCTAACCCCGCTGATTTCTGTCACTTGTCACAGAGCCCTGATGAAGGGACAGCATGTAGCTGTCAGTGGCGGCATTGAGGAAGTCGGGGTGAGAGACCGTCAGTGATCTCATGAGGAGGGGTCCCCGCCCTGGGTGGGGGCCTGGACTGGATGAACGGTTTCAGTAAGCATGCATTAGGCACCTTCTGTATGCTGGGGCCTGGGGACGCAGCCATGGAAGACGATAGTGAGCTGCTTGGCATCCATGTGAAGTAGGTCAATTGGAGGGTAGGAGTGAGGGGCGGCAGGCCCGGGTGGGGAGCCTCCTGCAGGGCGGGGAGCCCCCTGCAGCTTGGGAGGTGTCTCCAGGCTTGGTGCACAGCAGGTGTGTGGGGTGGGATGTGTTGAATAAATGAGTTTAGATTATAAACGAGTTTTATGGTTCATCTGCTTATGTCTGGCAGTGATTCACACTGTGTACATCCTCACCTTCCTTTGCACACCTGCCCCCAGCCCACATACGTGCATATATACACACACACAGTCAGCTGCCTGTGCGGTGCTGGGCACCCGGGAGTGCTGAGTAAGCACCTATGGCCCTGTCCATGGTGGCAGTGGGGGTGGGGCCTCCTGGCTGCTGGGATCTGAGCTTATACTCAGCTCCTCTGATTCACTTGGTGGATTATTCCTGGTGTGTTTTCCCCAAGGCCTCTCCCCTCGCCGCCCAGGAGGCTGCCCGGCCGTCTTTAGCAAGAACCAGTACCCACGGCCGTTTCAGCAGTGGCTCCTGACTCCCAGGCCGGCTAGTAGTTTGGGGGTACTTCAGGGAGACAGGGAGGGAAGTTGTAGAGGATAGTGTGAGATGGAGGGGAGGGGAGGTCCTCCCTCTTTCTAGATTCTTCTGTATCTTGTTCCTTGGAGCCTGAGTCTGTGCTGCAGGTCCCTCACCCAACCACTAGATGTCGGTGTTTCTTAATGGATGGAAAGTGGGGTCTGGAGAAGGAGTGATGGAGAGGGGAGTTCTGGACCATCTTAGGGGGATAGAAGTTTCCAGGTCGTGCCCATTTTAGAGATGGGAACAATGAGATCAGGGACCAGGGCTAAGGCCTGGGTAACGACTCCCCGGGGTAACATGCAGGGAATCAGTTGGGGGAGCCTAGGCCTCTGACTCCCAGTTCCAGGCCCAGCCTCTTCCTCCAGGATCAGCCTCTCCTGTGGCGTCTGGCAGGGACCTGCACACAGGTGCGTGGGAAGGAGGCAGAGGGGTGAGTGCAGCTGGGGAGGGTGACGCCGAGAGGGGGTGAGAGGGAAGCTCTGTTCCTCCTGGCTGCCTCCCCTTCCTCTCCTGCCGCCCTGCCTCCTCTCTGGGTCTGCTGTCTAAGAGGATTATTGAAAAACTCCCCCAGAGCGATGGCCCTTTGGTGGGCATTCCGAAAGCATGCCGTGTATTCGTGCTCTGCACTCACTCCAAGAGCTCCCTTCCCATATCTCTTGCCCAGATGCCCTGGTCATCATGTTCCGATCTTGGTCTTCCCAAGTCCCTGTCCATCCGGTAAAACCACTAGCCACAGCCCACAAGGTAATGCAGACCCTTACTTGGGGCTGCCTCTCAGTCCAGCCGAGTGGACAGCCAGAGGGATGCTCGGACCTCCGCCCCAGGGGAGGACTCTGCTTGAGCACCCTTTCAGGAGCACCGTGCTGACCAGGTTGTCCTGCGCCAGGTCACTTCGGGTTGGTGCCCACGTATCGTGCAGAACCACCTGTAAACGGATTTGATTTCTTTCCTCTTCAGTCGACTGGTCGCGAAGAACTCCCTGCGAATCCCTCACCTTCAAAGACAACTGTGGTGTTTTTGTTTCCCGTAAGCGTCGGGTGGTCTGTGATATTGTTACATCTTCATTTCTTGATTTGTTAACTCGAGACTCATACTGTTTCCCTGCTGTGAACGGTGACGATTCCGTATCATCCCATCTTGGGTAATTGCATTTATTTTTTTTTTACACCAGTTACCTTAGCAATTTTAAGTAATGCACTTAAAACACTCAATTCTTCTTCCCTTATGAGACGGCGATTCTTGGGTGCTTGTGCCATAAGATGAGGCCATCATGAGACCTATCCGTCCCTTCACCTTGCCTCTCCCCACCCCCTTTAACCTCCCAATTCTGCCCGCTTTATCTTGACTTTGACATTGTCAAAGTCGCTAACATTTCATTCTGTTCTTAACCCTCTGTAAGTCACCCATGTCTTATCTATAGATTGATCTTCAAAGTTGAAATCCAATCAACAGCCCTTGACATTCTGATTAGGATGGAAATGCCGTCTTCCCCGTGAACCAGGGAGCAGAGTGGGCTATGCTGGCTCCCCGCCTCCGTCTTCTACCACAGAGATGGAAGGAGACTTACATCAGAATCAAACAGATCATCTTTCTCTATTCTCCATCATTTGTTCAAACTTTTGCTTGTGTTTAGATCAGGACTGCTTGGTACATTCTTCTTCTTGGATTTCTTTTTTAAGTATACATTTAAAAAAATTATTTTTGAGAGAAAAATTATGTTCCTCATCAGTTCAAAATGTCTTGCAGTTGCTCACTAAGTCAACCCATGACTTAGACTATACAGAACTCTTCCTGAAGATCTCGTCCTTGGCCCGGCCGGTGTGGCTCAGTAGTTGAGCATCGACCTATGAACCAGGAGGTCACGGTTTGACTCCAGGTCAGGGCACATGCCCGAGTTTCTGGGCTGGATCTCCAGTAGGGGGCGTGCAAGAGGCAGCTGACCTATGATTCTCTCATCAATGATGTTTCTATCTCTCCCTCCCTCTCCTTCCCTCTCTGAAATCAATAATATATATATATATATATATATATATATATATATATATATATATGTATTTTTAAAAGAAGAAAGCCATTGAAGCAACCTTCATAGCTCAAGGCATAGCCAGGAAAGGAGACAGAGAAATACAGGCCAGGAACGTGGGGAAAAAAACAGGAGAAGGTAGGATCACCAAGGCCAGTGAAGTGAGGATGCCAAGGGGGAAGTGGGGTTAGGTCAGATGCTGTTGAGCAGGACTGTGGGATGAGGACAGGAGGGTTACCTTGGACGTGGGCCCGTGGAGAAGCAGGAGCAGTGTGATGAGCACAGCATCCCCGCTGGGGCTCCAGCCCCGTGGAGCGGCCAGCGGAGCCTGAGGAGCCGGCAGCGACTGAGAAGCCCTGAGCTTTGCTGGAAGAGCAGATACTCGGCGTCCTGGGCTTCGGACTGCAGCAGTCGAGCCTCTTACTGCGCGCAGCTGCCGTGGGCCCACACGGCCCGTTTCTAGGATTAGATGGGTGTGGGGGGCACCCATTGAGCTGCCCAGCCCCCACCAGCGTGGGGCTTTATGGCTGAGTCAGCACATCACAAGCTCACCATGCCTGGAGCGTCCTGGTCCAGGCTAACCTGAGTCAGCTGAGCTTCCAGACGCCCTTCCCCAGATGGCGATGCCTTAGTCACAGCTGATTGGTGCATGAGAGTCACCTGACCTGCTCTGGGCCAGATACCTCGGGGGAATTTGGAATTGGGGATGGAGGGGGTGGAGGGGGTAGAGGTGGGGGGTGCGAGTGCAGCCAGACCATGCAAACCCAGGGGCTCTCTCTGTGTTTTGGATTTCTGCAGCCTGGCTGGAGGAGGCGCTGGTCTGGGAGAGACAGAGGCAGGGGGAAATCAGGACCCCTCTCCTTTCCATCCTCTCTGGAAGCTGCTCGAACCCCTCCTGGTGTTCTGTTTTTGGAAGGAGTTTGTGTCTCTTTCTGTTGCTCGCGACCCAGAGTTCTAACACGTGTGTAGCCTTGTCTGTTAATTCCAAACGAAGGGAGTGCATGTGAAGGAGGGTAAGTCACTCGCCCACGGTCGCTCGCGCGTGGAGGTGGGCCTTGGAGAGAAGCAGGTGTGTGGGCTGCCATGGCTCCCCGTTCCCCGCACTGCTCACCTTGGGGGCACACAGGGAGCGCGGTTGCACCTCCATCCCCGTCTCCGGCCGATCCCTGTATTTAATATATATTTTATGGATTTTTGATCCTGTATTTAGATGCACGATGCAGCCACGTGGAACACTCATCCAGAACTCTCCCTGCAGGCCCGGCAGCAAGCCTTGCCCCGTCCCCCTCCAGGGCAGTTGCATTTCTCAGGTGTTTATTCCGAACAAACTCGGAAAACATGGTCACTCTCCCCGCCACCGCCTGG
>PVJC01038289.1:0-16821 GCA_004026665.1 Murina feae | reverse complement strand
GGGGGGCGGGGTGCATGGAAATAACAAAAAGCAACAGGTCATGGTTTGAAATCAGACCTGGCGGTCCACAGGCCTGATTTGGCAAATGGACAATATCCAAATGCAGGTTTTAGTTTTTACTTAGACGGGGTTTAAACATGCTTTTAAAAAAGTTTCCAGCATTTCAAAATCAGGAGATCTCTCTCTCTCTCTCTCTCTCACACACACACACACACACACACACACACACACACACACACACACACACACTTCCCCATTTGGTGAAAATGGAATTGAGCTGATAAGCCTGGGCTTCCTCCCCACTTCCCTCTCTCTTTGCAACTATCAGTTCCATTGATTTGTATTAATTTCCTGGCTTCCATAGGCAGCTGACCTTGGAGCCCCAGGGAAAGCCATTCTCATTCTTGCTGCCCATTCTCTCCTTCCTGCCCCCAAGAAGATAGTGATTGTGTACAGATGTCTCGTTAGCACTTGCTTTGTTGCTGGGTTTACATATAATGTTAAGCCGGAACTATTTTCTGAACTGACATTTTCTGTAGCAGCAGAGACCACAAAACCTAGTGGTGACAGTTAGCCAATTTCCTCTCGAAACATACCCTTTGGAAAACTTGGGGATTTCCAGCTTCTGGGGAGCAAGTCCTGCTCCTCATGGGAAGTTCTGCCTTCTGTGGAGTCCACGTTGGCTTCCCAGTCTCAGCCATTTTTTGGCCCTTCTTTTGCTTTTTGAAACTCTATAAACAAGCCTTTAAAAAAAAAAGCAAACGAAACAAAACATTTTTATTGATTTCAGAGAGAGAGAGAGAGAGAGAGAGAGAGAGAGAGAGAGAGAGATCAACAATGAGAAGCATTGATCGACTGCTTCCTGAACACCTTACACTGGGGATGGAGCCTGCAACATAGGCATGTGTCCTGGCCAGGAATCAAACCTTGACCTCCTATTTCATAGGTTGACGTTCAACTACTGAGCCACCACTGTCGGGCTATAGACCAGTCTTAAAGCCAGAGCATAGAAGAGGGAGAGAGTACTTGGGAATAACTGCATCCATGTTCTAACTAGGCAGGCGCCCTGCCATTCACCTGCACAACCTTGCTGCTGTATTTGCTCCAGGGGTTGACTGATGCTCCTGGGACAGCCTCCTCTGCTCTGAAGTGCATCCATTTAGGCTAAATTGTGTTTCTTTCCCATTGCTGCTAGGATTATGCATATCACGTGGTGAGTGCGGTCTGTGAATGGACAGTGGCCTTCGGTTTTATTTTTTACTTCCTAACGTTCATCCATGATTTCCAGGTAGGTATTTATCCATTTCAATGCTATAAATTGCTGACAAGGAGGATTGGAAAAAAACCATAGAAAATTTCTTGCATAAAAAATAAGAGCATGATTTGCCTTTCTTTTTACTTGTACGTGTTTGGAAAAAAATATGGATTGTGCAACTTAGTTTATTCCCAAACGCATGTGGCTTCAACAGCTCTTCCAAACAATGAAGTTTCCAGTGTCCTCTGCCATTTGATGTTTATAGTTATACATCCTGATTTTTTTTAGGAGGTCTCATTTACTGGTTCCAAATGATATGTCTTTTTATGTTTTTTTTATTTATTTTATGTTTTATTGTTGACACTATTACAGATGTCCCACATTTCCCCCCCTCTTTGCCCACCTCCACCTATCCCCCAACCCTGGAGATATGTCTTCTTATTTATTTGAATTTTTTATTTATTGATTTGAGAGAGAGAGAGAGAGAGAGAGAGAGAGAGAGAGAGAGAGGGATCGGTCAATTTGTTGTTCCACCTATTTATGCATTCATTAGTTGATTCTTGTATGTGACTTAACAAGGGATCAAACCCCACCCTTGGTGTGTTTGAGACACTGCTCTAACTAACCGAGCTACCTAGCCAAGGCCATATGTCTTTTGAAAAAATAAAAGTATGTTGTTGAAAAATGACCCTAAGACAGAGAGAAGGCGGAACCTTATTAGATTTGGCCACAGGTAAAAATCTTACATTTTTGAAACAAATGAATTGGGACTAGCTAAAAATATATAGAAAGCCAAGAAACTTGTTGAGGACTCAAGCTTAGCACAAATCATAGTGAGGTCGTGTCTTAGGGGCTGCGACGCTTTGGGGACTTGAATAACTGGTACTGGAATTGCTGACCTTCTTTTAAACATTTCTTTGCTTTTTTTTAATAGAGTGTCACCCTGAGGATATCCACAGAACTTAATAATGACATCTGAAGAAAGAGGAATGAAATCTTACTCGTTGCAAGTCACAGACAGTTTCCAGACGTGGCACAGGGGACAGATAGGGTATGAACACTGCCCTGTAGCAGGCAGGCATCTGTGGCACATCCAGGACTTGAATTTCACAAAAAATTCCCAATAGTTGTACTATTTCCAAAAGGATGTTTTCCTAGAGAATGTAGAGCACTTATGACATGTAGCAATGTTTTTATAATTTTCTAAACTGGTACTTTTTTATATTCACAAATTCATTACACAAAAGATAAGGTGTTACGGAAAATGGAGAGCTCTTATTTTTGTACAGATTCTGTTTTGTTGTTCCTTTCTGTGTGAGTGATTTCTGGAAATACACTAAAGGAGGAATTTATTAACAAGTAACCTCGGGATATTTTGAGAGTAAACTATAATTTCATATGAGGGCATTTGTACAATTTATAGTGATCATCAAGATTTAGTTAATAAGAGAACTCTAGCTATGACACTGATTTTTAAATGAACTAGTTAAGCAAAATGCTTCTATTGAAGAGCCTTAATACCCCATACACATTAACGCTCCACAGCAAACCTCAGTTTTGAACTTCTGCTTTGCTCACAGGAGCCAGAGGCTTTTCTTTTGCTGCCGATTGGCAATTTGTAATGGGCATACTTTTTAAAAAAGAGTGTTTTTTTAAAAATTGTTTTCAAAGAGAGTAAGGAAGAGGGAGAGAGGGATAGAAACATCAAAGATGAATGAGAATCATTGATTGGCTGCCTACTGAGGGGTTGAGCCTACAACCCTGGCATGTACCTTGAGAGGGAATCAAACCGAGACCTTATGGTTCATGGGTCCATGCTCTGCCATGACTGAGTGGGATGGATTCAGCAGTGCTGGTTAGAAATCCCAAACCTTTCAACAGCAGAGTCACATGGAGGTGAGCAGCTAAAGGGAAAACCTCCCCGGATTCGGGTTGAGCAAGGAGGGAAAGTGAGTCTCAGGGACGTTCATGGAGGATGGGATTATAGGAAGGAGACTTGCACTTTATACCAAACATCTGCCAAGTTACGACAAACCCAGGAATGGTTATCAAGTCCCACTGTAGAGCACTGAGGGGATACACGGTTTCCCCCATGTTGTGGGTCCCCATGATCACTCTGGAACTGGAAGACTGATCAAAGCTATGTCGTGCAGTTGTTTTTCTGAAGGGAGGAGGAATGCCATGTGCCTTTACAATGGAAACAAGTTCATGGTTGGTTTCACTTTGGACAGACTTGCTATCAGCACCTCGTTACGCATGATCTTTCACTTTTCCACATCTCTCTGCAAGATTAGATTGGGAGCTCCTTGAGTGCAGAGTATGTGCCTTACTCTTTATCCTTATAACTCTAGCATTTAACCAGGCACCTCCTGGTACACCATAGGTGCTTAATACATACTTATTGACTGCATGAATGAATGAGTGAACATATAAAAAGATGAGTGGGGATATTTGTAGTGTTGCCTACTGAGATTTACTCTGATTCAACAGTTAAGTGGTGAATCAATAGTTGTTGACTGTTTTTGTTTCATGTACTGTAAACATTTCAGTTGTTTGGGCTTCACTGTTCTCTGACAACTCTCTTCACACTGGATAGTTATCATAGAAATTGTTACCTGGCCTAGACAAGATGATATACCTGGCCTGACCAACAAGTAGTCCAAAACTCACTCCAGACAGCCACTTTCTGCTGATCCCACACAACCTTTAAACTTGGTCTGTTCCACATTTCGGTATTATTTCTCATTTCCAAGAACTTGCATTTCCTTGGATCTCATGGCTAAAAAGTCAAATAAAATGAAGTACTTTTTTATTTAAAAAATTCGTGGCTCTGTTAAATTATGTCGCCTGAGTACAACAATGATATGTATTTATCAGGGAAACAATTCTAGCTCTTTTGGATTTTATAAAGGTTTAATTTAAACCTTATGTTTTCTTAATTCATGTAACTTTGCATGTGGGCACATGATTTATCTTTGTAGAGATTCATTTTATTATTTTAGTAGAGGCCCAGTGCATGAATTCATGCACGGGTGGAGTCCAGCTGGCCTGGCCCCCATCAGGGTGGATAGGGGCTGGGCCTATCAGGAGGAGGAGATGGCGGGAGGTTGGCCAGCTAGCCCCACCCCCTATTGGGTGATTAGGGGTGGGGCCAGCCGGGCAGGTTAGGGTAGTGGGGGCCCATAGGGAGCAGGGCCAGCCGGGGGGAAGGATTAGGGGTGGAGGGGCATTTGGCCAACTAGCCTGCCCTTGATTGGGGTGGGAGAGTCTGATCAGGGATGGGCTGGCCTTGGTAGGGGCCATGGGAGGTTGGCTTTCCAGCTCCACCCCCTGATCAGGCTGGTTCACTGGCCACAGGGGGCATCTTAGTGGCCGGTTGTTCTGGTCATGATGGCGTTACTGTTGTTGGCTTTTTATATATATAGATTTTAATTATGGTTCACATTAAATATTACTTCATATTAGTTTCAGATGTGCAATACGGTAGTTAGATAATGGTATAATTTACAAAGAGATCCCCTCAATCTTTCCAGGACTCTCTTCATTCTCTTTCTGTCAGCTCTGCTTTCCTCTGTCTGGTGGCATCATTCTCAGGCAGGCTTTCCTCTGGTCAGAGTGAGATGGCTTCTGGAAACCCCAGGCCTACACCCTGTCCAGTGGGAAGGGAGGACTTCTCACTAGTTTTAACAATAGCTAATGAGTTCAAACTCATTAGCTGCAATTGGCTGGCTTGGTCACATGCCCATCCAGTAGCCCTGGAAGTCAGGATGCTCGGATTAGTCAGACCTGAGTCACATGTCCACCTCTGGAGCAGAAGGAGTCAACACCCACCCAAACTAGTCAACTGATGGTGGGTGAAAGTTGTTTCTCAGAAGAAAGTATTGAGAAATGGTTCTTGGACAAACACAAAGCAAGATCTTACTGTGAAATTAAAGGCCCATGCTCCACCCCCATATGCCAGAAAAGCCAACCTACTTCTTTCTGAGTAAACCAATGTGTACTTGCTGACAACCTTTTCAGGTTGAAAGAAAAGAAAATGTAAACCATGTAAGTAATATGCATGCCTTCAGTTAACTTCAAAGTTATGTTTGTACTTTTTCAAGCCTCTTGTGTTCTTAACCTCTATGTTAAGAACAATTGGTCAGGCAATTAATTATCACATGTTTTGCCCTAGCTGGTTTGACTCAGTGGATAGAGCGTCGGCCTGGGGACTGAAGGGTCCCGGGTTCGATCTCAGTCAAGGGCACATGCCCAGGTTGCAGTCTCAGATTCCCAGCAGGGAGTGTGTAGGAGACAACTGATCAATGATTCTCTATCATCATTGATGTTTCTATCTCTCTCCCCATCTCCTTTCTAAAATCAAAATAAAAATATTTTTAAAAATTATCACATGTTTCAGATGAGAAAGGCAAAGAGAAGTTCAATGACCTGCAAGAGATTCTACTGCCAGATGGCAACATATTCCAGTTGGGAATCTATTTTCCCTAATTTCTAATCAAGCGGGTCTCTTTTTTTTAACACACAAGAGGATTTCACAGAAATTGTATTTCATAAACCAAATTAAGTACATCAATGTTGTGCTGTGTGTGGGATTCCACACATTCCTCACATGTGGCATTATCCCATGTTCCCATTTTTTA
The DNA here is from genome assembly GCA_004026665.1 of Murina feae. Taxonomy (NCBI): domain Eukaryota; kingdom Metazoa; phylum Chordata; class Mammalia; order Chiroptera; family Vespertilionidae; genus Murina; species Murina feae. The sequence continues at coordinate 10,926 of PVJC01038289.1, read as the reverse complement.
CTCAGTTGGAGACATACTGGTCTGGTGTTTGGGTCTGGAAGGAGGAAGGAGGAATGTGAGGGAGATAAGTGGTATCCCATTCTCTCCCACCCTTGATTCTGGCCATCGGTGAGCCCAGCCGTCTCCCCACACACATACTCTTGGTCTGACTCTGAGTGCCCCGCATTCTCAATGCCAGAGAGTCATGCCTCTGTGTCCAGCTGGTTGCACAAGAAGCAGCCACAGCCTTGGCCCCAGAGAAGCTCCTGATTTTCCTGGGTCACCCTAGCAAACTCATCTTCTAAAAGGAAGGGAAGCAGGATGCCCAACGGATATTGGGGTTGGGGTGGGAGTGACCTCCAAAATTCAATGGTTGGAAAATGCTGAGGGAGATTCCAACCATATACAAGCAGTGCACTCCTGTTTTCCTGACTCACCATACTGGGGTGGCAAGAAAATGTCTAGATAGTGGGTACTCAACTGCTGCCACTCATCCCACTCTCTGAGCCATTGATTCCTATTTAAATTGTTCAAATCAGTAATATTCACGATTCAAAAAATCAAAACAATATAAAAAGGGGTTTTGTGCAAAAGCCTTTGTATTTTTCTCTATCCACATTTATTCAACTCACTCATCTCCTTGAAGATACCCACCTTTTATGAAAATACAAGCAGAAACACATTTTGAAATGTTTCCATTTGAACTTCTACCCCGAAAGTAGCATACTGTAGTTTTGAGCTTTCCTTTTTTTGACTAAGCAATGGATCTTAGAGATGTCTCCTTGTCAATACACAGAAAGCTTTCTTTTTTTATTTATGTTTTATTTTTTTATTGCATAAAGTATTACAAAGATTAGTACATATATCTCTTTCCCCCCCCTGCTCTTCCCCCAGCCTCCCCTACCCCCCAGTGTTTTGTATCCATTGGTTATGCTTAAATGCATGCATAAAAGTCCTTTGGTTGATCTATTACCCCCCAACCCTCCTTGTCCTTGTTGCTGTAATTTGACAGTCTGTTTGATGCTGCTCTGCCTCTGTATCTATTTTTGTTCACCAGTTTATAATGGTTATTATTATCCATAGATGAGTGAGGACATGTGGTATTTTTCTTCCATTGACTGGCTTATTTCACTTAGCATTATGCTCTCCAGTTCCATCCATGCTGCTGCAAATGATAAGAACTCCTTCCTTTTTACAGCAGCATAGCATTCCATTGTGTAGATGTACCACAGTTTTCTAATCCATTCATCTGCTGATGGGCACTTAGGCTGTTTCCAAATCTTACCTATGGTAAATTGTGCTGCTATGAACATAGGGATGCATATGTCCTTTCTGATTGGTGTTTCTGGTTCACAGAAAGCTTTCTCATTTTGTGGTTCTAGTTTACACATGTGCTGTATAACACTGCAGGGCTGTGCCCTCATTTACTGAACAAGTCCTCTATTTGATGAACAATCTTGTGGTTTTCCAATTTTTGCAATTACAAGTGGATTACCTCATAGGTATGTCATTGCACACATGCCCAAGGAAGTCTGTGGGAGAAATTCCCATAAGGGGGAATGCTGGGACAAACGGGAACTGTATCTCTGATCAACGCTGTCTATCATCTTGTCTTTAGAATCTTTTCACTTCAGTATTTTTTGTTTGAAAATATTTCTGACTCTTTCACACTTTCTTCTAAGCTGAGGATGCCAACTTTAAGTTCACTTTTCCTTGGTGACTCATTGATTCATCCACAGGCACAGCGGCGGGCTCTGTGGTAGACAGTGTGGGACAGACGCCAGCTGACTTTGTCATGGCTCCACACACACTCTCCCTCTCATCTTCCTTGATTTCAACACCTGTGGCAGGAAAGGCAAGGCTATCTACTTCCCCTTCTGCAGACAACAGAACCCTACTGTCTTCTATGTCCATCCTCTGGCTCCTCCTTTTCATGATCAAGAATAACTCCAGCTCTCACGCGCTTTTCATTGTAAGCTCATGCTTTTGTCTCTACCTTTTGTCATCTTGTCCCTTGTCTACCCACTTTTTCTTTGGGGTATCTCTTTGAAGGGCTGCCACGTCACTTACACCTCCTTATCTTTTTGAGGACATTGTGCTTTTATAGACATTAGTCGTCAACCACGATATTCTCTCTCTTTTTTTGAAAAGAGACCCATTCATTATAGGGCCCTGGGGAATCTACAGACCACTTGGCCCTCCCTGATCTTGTAGGCTGGTGCTCCGTGCGAGATGATGCACTGAGTGGAGGACACCAGCGGTGCAGGCTACACAAAAAGAGAAAGAGAGGAAACTCCAGCTTTGAGGAACATAAGAGATTTAGAAATCATAGATTTTAATTTTGCTTAAAAGTACCTTTTATGTAATTTTTTAAAATGAATAAACTTGACTTTTTACAGCAGTTTTGGTTCATGGCAAAACTGAGTGAAAAGTACAGAATTCTTGCATATTCCTGGCCCTCTCACATTCACAGACTTCCCTGTCAGAATGGGTACATTTGCTATGCTTGGTGAACCTACATTGACACATTATCATCCCTCATAGTCCATAGTTTACATTAGGGTTCACTCTTGGTATTGCACATTCTATGGGCTTGGACAAATATATAATGGCCTGGATCCATTATTGTAGTATAATACAGAGTATTTTCGCTGCCCTAAAAAATACTTTTGTTATTTCGAAAAAGAAAATATTATTTTGAATTATCTATGGAGAGGTATCCTATTTTTTTCCAGCACTAGTTATTCAAGGACTTTGTCTTAACCATCAAGGACATCTGTCTACCTGCTTGCATCATATTTCATTAACACTGAGCACCTACCATATTGAAGGCACATTTTTTATAATTAGCCCATTTTAGTAAAAATTAAGGTACAGTGAGATTGTCACCAAGTTTCAAGTGATGGGACAGGACAAAATCCAGAGCTGTGGCTCCTATAGTCAACCTTTTCCAATAGGACAATGGGATTATCCACCATCATCATGTGATTATGAATTAATTTTCTGGAGTCATATAATACAAAGCACTGAGGAGTGAAATTCCTACACTGGTAAGTAAGGTCAGAAAAATGAGTGAAATGTTTGGGTGGTTGCTTCAAAAGGGCAGATCCTGGTTGAATGCTGTGCATCTAAGACTTGGGGGCAGGAGGTAGGTAGTGGGTGTCAGAAGTAGAAATAGAGTGGAGAGTGGGAGCGGGTTAGAAGGGGGAAAAAAAGGAGACATATGTAATGTTTTCAACAATAAAGATTAAAAAGAGAAATATCATAGAGAGAGGGGCTTGTATGCCACGCCAATCTTTGGTGGGAATTTGAGATTAGCTCTCTGGCACCCACACATGACCTTGAGAAGGAGACTGAATGCCCAAGACTTCCATTGGGCAGTGAGGGTGTGGGGTGGGGGCTTTCAGTATGATTAAGGTTCTGGGGTCTTAGTGTCTTTTGCTTCTGGTTGGTGCAGTGAGACAAACTCCAGCTGTCTTCTGTTTGGAAAGAAAGATATGCTCTCTGCTCTCAAGTGGGTAGTCATAGCGGGACTCAGAGAGAAGACATTTGGGCTGCTCCCAGGATGGATAAGGTTCACACTTGTAGATATGTTGGTCTGGTATGAGACACAGAGTTATCTGAGCCTCTAGCATCAGGGAGCAGAGAAAACCTCAGGACTCAGAGGAGTCCCAGATTCCAGCTCTCCTGCTCAGCGGGTTTCTATTAGCACGAGTGATAGGAAAGCCTAGAAGACAAATTTCACCTTCTTGAACAATCCTGCTCTGGGTCAGCCCAGAGTAGCAAGTTCCGGGTACCACCCAAGACATCTGATTTAAGGCGAAGAGGGATGTATTTAGAGTTGGCCAGTGCTTTGACAGCCACTAATACAACCTTTAACACAGGTATTAAAATGGATACTGAGCTCAGTTCAGTCTGTCATTCCCTCTTAATACTTGAAAAGCCACAGTTGTGTTTGAAAGTTCCCTCAAAAGGCTCTAGTGGGGGAATTTATTCTTCCGCTTGACTGCACTTGGAGCCCTTCAGTAAGAGCCACCTTGTAATTGAAACCGGGAAAATCCCAGCTCTCTCTGGCCAAGGAAAGAAGCAAAGGTATGTTCTGAGATTTATTAAATAATTACCTAGTTGTTGACATGTGGTGAGGGAGGGGAAAAGCCGAGGTGCTGGCAAGTATGAAGAGAGATTAGTGAGAATTTGGGGTCATGTGGCTTATAAACCAGGTAGAGCATTTTGATGTTCCCTGACCTTCAGCTCAGGTCGACCAGGTGATGTTCTTCTGCCTCAGTTAACCAGCCCGCGTGGCTTGATACATCATCATTTTACCTGTCTAGATGGCCGACGTCAACTGTGATTCAGTTACTCCAAAGATACTCAGATCTCTACTAACTGTTGGAAGCACACACACCAGTAACTTGGGGGTGAGAAAATGGGAAGAGAGAAAACCCAGAAGTAACTGGTCATGTTGACCTCTTACTTGAAGTTGATCTGATGGCAGAATAGGGCAAGTTTCCTCCTATAATAAATTGCTCGGAGATTAATGCAATTCTGAGCTTCAGGGAGGGAGGATGTTCTCAATTTGGTGATAACATTCATCAGTATTCCCAGATGTCAGCCATTTGTATCTCCCTTTTGTCTTTCTTGGAATTTTTGTCATGCTATGTATTGCAGTTTACTTGACACTTTCCCATGACTCAGTTTTAAACTTAAGTGTTTTTAAAGAAAAACCTTTTCTCTCACCGTTCCTCCTCCTGGACTGCTTAGCTTGGGGAATACCATCCACACTGACACCCAGGGCAGAAACTTGGGAGTCATAACCTAGACTCTCCACTCCCATTGCATGTTTCATAAACTTTATTTCCTATGTACACGGTAAACAGTAATGATCATCTAAACCAGGGTATATGGGGGAACTAAAGGGGCACTAGTCATAAGTGTACTCGGAATAAACTGAGTTTGTCCAAAGCAAATGGGATTGTGTGGTCAGCCCAAGATGGGGTCTTGATTCCTCTTCTTCATCTCCACTCCCATCCTCACTACCTTAGGCCTTCATAATGTGCGTGGACTAGTGCAGTAGTTTACAACTGTTTCCTTGATTTCAGTCCTGGTCTTTTCCAATACGTTGTACACCCTTCGTACACATAGTTGATACATCACTCTCTTACTTAAAATCCTTCAGTGGCTACTCAGGACTTTGGGATAAATTTTAGATTCCTTAGTGTAGCTTAGGAGGCCTTTCACAGATCTGGTTCCTTAAAAGAAAAAAAAAAATTAACATCCGTTGCTTCTTATTTATTTATTTATTTATTTATTTATTCATTCATTTTAAAATATGTTTTTATTGATTTTGGAGAGGGAGGAAGGGAGAGAGAGAAAAAAAAAAGCATTCATGAGAGAGAAACATTGATTGGCTGCCTCCTGCACGCCCCCTACTGAGAGATTGAGCCTACAACCTGAGCATATGCCCTGACAGGGAATCAAACTTGCAACCTCTCAGTGCATGGTACCTGCCTCATAAAATTGTCCTGAGGATTCATTGGAGCAATGGCTACAAAGTACTTGGGATGTTGGGTTATTCTTATGCTCATGGAAGCTTGAAAAGCTTAACCTTAACGCAATGCCTGGCACAACTGGAGCTCAGCATTGTATTTATTATTACTCTTTACCCCTCCTGTTTGACTGCACAGTGGTTTCAGCAATGGCTGCACATTTCAGTCACACCGAGAGCTTGTAAAACACCACTCCCTGGAGCAATTAAGTCAATTTCAGGAAATAGGGCAGAGGTATAGTTCTAGATGATTCTGAAGTGTGGCCAAAGCTGAGGAGCTCTGTGCTATGGCACTGGTTCACAAATCTCAGTGTGCATCAGAGTCATCTGGAGGACTTGTTCAAACTATTCCCTGGGCCCACCTGGAGTCTCAAGTTCAATAGATACAGAACAGCCTCCCATCCCACTTATTACTTTAGTCCATCTTCTATCTAGTGGCTCTTTCATTTTCTTTGCAATCTGCATTTGTCTACCCACTACCTAAGCTCTTTCAGACTCATTACTCTACTGCAGGATTTCTTGAAAACATTTGCCAACAGCCTTCTTCAGGCCAATGGTCTAAAAATTCTCTAACCTCTTCCAGCTTCAGACAGTTCACCATGTTTCAAAATTCTTCTTTGAATTTGGAGTCTTTATTCTGTGGGTTTTCCTCATTTCTCCTTCCTTCTCCCTCCTCCATGTGGAAGTAGGAGGATTCTCATGTGGAACTCCCATGACCATTTCTTTGGGTCCCTATATTTACACCTTAAAAAGAACATGGGTCATAGGAGTGAGGCAGATATTGGTTCACATCTTGTACTTGGGCAATTTGATCAAGCTCTGAATCTCATTGTCCTCACTGGTGAGTCTTGTGAGATGATAATGAGGCTATAAAAATAATATATCCCTGACACACAACACTCAACTATTAGCTACTATAGTGTTTCACCTTCAAGAACAAGGTGAAATCTTGACCTTGAAGAGAACTCCAGGAGTGAGAGTAACCCACAGAATGCAGAAGGCAGAACCAGAGATATCAAAAACACAGCAGAAAGAAATAAAGCCAGGATTACCAAGAGGCAAGAAAATGGTCTCAACCAAGTATTTTCTAGGAGGGATGGGCAGACAGGCAGGTGAGAGATGGGGTCTGACAAAGGAAACTGACCAACAGATTCCCCATGACAGCATTAAAAAGTGAGCCTACGGGCTGGTCCGTGCACAGGGAGAGTATTTTAGCAGATGGGCTATGGAATGGCCCCAGAAGAAACCCACAAGGAGATTCAACCCCATCAGTGTGACATTCAGTCCCTCTGGCAAGACACAAAGTGCTAAAGAATCTACTATAATTTGCACCATTTATTATAGTCGTGTGCAAAACATGACCACGAGAGTTACACAGGGCTCTTGTTACAAGATAAGGTCTCTGCGTGCGGTTTTCCATGGATGATGTTATTCAGCAGGATGGCTCACATGCTGAAATTTGAAACTCCTTGGGTGAAGAATCCCTCTGCAGGCTGTACCAGATGTTGCTTGTGTAGCTCCCGGAGCCCAGAAAGATGAGTTAATCCTTGAAGGAAATTATTCTGAACTTGCATCAAACTCAGACGCTTTGATCCAACAGCCTGTGGCAATAAAAAACAAGGCTATCAGAAGAGCTGTGGGTGGTAGTCCTGTCTCCGAGAAAGGACAGGGCCACTGGCCAACGGCTGCATTCCAGAAGGCCTCCAGATGCGGAGCCTTGAGCAGGGGGCCTCCCTATTGCGATGATGTGAAAACCCTGCACTTTAAACTCATGCAGTCATAAACAAGAACATCCTCACCCTTCCAAGGCCCTGAAGAAATGTCACCCTCTCCAAGATGCTTCCCGGAATGTTCCAGGTCTCACTGACCCCCACTACCTTCTACCTTCTTTAACTTTCATCATAGCACAATGCTTGCTACCTGTTGCATCAGTATACTTCTTTAGTAATAGGGTAAGTTCCTGGGGTTCTAAACCAAGTGTATTTTATCATTTTTTGTATCTCTGAATTCTTAACACTGTAAGAAGCACCATGTGAGTCATTTTTTCATCCCTAATATCTAGCGTAGTACCTGATACATAACAGTCAATAAGTGAATAGGTGCTTATTAAATGAATGAAATTATGGCTGGTGGCTGAATTGGATTGGCATGGAGGGAAAAAGATGTAACAAGCATCTCTTGTTTTGCTTGCCCAGTACCTCACCTTCCTACTTCCTGAAGCTTCCTCTCCTGTGGCCCCACCTTCATGGTTCCCACGGGGGGTACCATGTTGTTTCATGATAGCTGGAGTTGACTTTCAATGAGTCCTTCACTGGGATTTTTGTCTTGGAACCAGAGCAAATGTTAAGATAGTTTCTTTCTAGAGGTCAAAACTAGATAGAGATACTGGTAAATTTGGGAGCTATTGGACCCATGTTTTTCTTCCATTGGAGAAATCTGATCACTAGCTAGAATAAAGGATGAAACTAATGAAGAGAGTGACTGGGGGCACTGAGACAAGAAAAATCAGAAAATCCTGGGTGGTCCTCAAATTCCTGGCTTCAGGTGTTCCCATGCCCCAGGCACATTCTTGCCTTTGGGTTTCAAGGTTATCACATTATCTCTCTCTTTTTTTAAAAAAACAAAACACCTATTTATTTCAGAGAGAAAGAGAGAGGGAGAGAGATAGAAACATCAATGATGAGAGAGAATCACTGATTGGCTGCCCTTTGCATACCTCCTGTTGGGGATTGATTCTGCAACCTGGGCATGTGCCCTGACCAGGACTAGGACCATGATTTCCTTGTGCAGAGTTTGATGCTCAACTACTGAGCCACACTGGCTGGGCACATTATCTCTCATAATAACCCCCTCATTTGCTTACGTAAGTTTGAGTTAGGCCTGTGTCACTTGTAACCTCCCAAGTTCTAAAGAATATAGAAATGCCTGCTTTGTGATAGACACCCAATAAAAAAGAACGGATGAATAAAATCTCCTTATGTCAAGTTATGAAGTTTGGCACACTAATTTTGCAAAGCATCCCATCTTTATTCGTGGTTTCAATAAATGCCTCTTTAATATTCCTCCCAGAGCTAGTACAGTGCTGATTATAGAGAAGGTACAAGGTATGCATGCCCTTTCTGGTAGATGGATTCTTCATTTTTCATTTTCAATGACTTTTTATCCATGTGTGTGAGAATCTCAGATGCGTGGCACTGCAATGCCATCTGTGCAGGATGGAAACTATCTGTAAGGACTTTCTAAAGGGCACATAAAGTGAGTGATGGGCTCTGAACAGCAGCCACAGATGGAACACAGAGGATGTCTCCATGGGTGGGGGTGCTGGAAAAACGCCTTTGAGTAGCTCCATGGCAGAGATGATGGTAGTAACGACTTACTGGTGTCCACATTTTATGAAGTTCAAATCCATGCACATGGCCCAGTGCATATGAGGAAATTTACGGGAACAGCTTATTTGATCTTGCATAACCAGCTCAGCATTTCTGTTTACCATGTTTGTAGAGCTAAGCTTTAGCATCAGACCTTTCTCTAGACAGGCTGATCTACTTACTGCCACCCAAATAGACCATGTGGGTTTTATCCTTGATACATATGCTCACAAAATTTCTGGTGCCAGACACCTCTCCCTCTCTTACTTAATTTACTAATTTTTTTAAGAGAGCATGGAAGCTCTCATTTAGGATTGAGGGTTAGATAAAGAGCTTCACAAATAAGAAAAATCTAAAGGAGTTCATCACCACCAAACCAGTATTACATGACTGTTGAAGAGAAGAATAAGAAGAAAACGAAGAAGAAGAAGAAGAAGAAGAAGAAGAAGAAGAAGAAGAAGAAGAAGAAGAAGAAGAAGAAGAAGAAAACAAAGTGGCAATAAATACATATCTATCAACAAATTTAATCTAAAAATCAAAATAAATGAACAAGAAATCTAATGAACTAAATAAACTGGTTAATAAAATAGAACCAGAATGTAGAGAGTGCCTGGGAAGGCGCAAGAGCTGATTGTCAGCTGAGTCCAGTGGCGTCAGCAGAGCCATATCCTGGAAACATACCTTGCCAGAGGCAGGTATGTTGTCAACCTGACCTCTTAGCTCAGGTACCAGGAGTGGGTTTCATTATCTAAGTCCAGCCAGGTGCCAGGAACGGATGCAATTATCCAAGCTCAGCCAGGAGTGACAATTACAAAGAAGCCATAAGAATGAAGAATTGCAGCTTGATCTTTAAGCCTGATTTCACATAATTTCCTTTGTCTTAAACTCTAGTAAAACTTCCTGGTATCATGCTGTACATAATAAATGCGCTGCACTAGCTTTGGGTCACTGTCTCTCCATCAGAGGGCAGCGTCCCACCTGGCCTCAGCTTTACTTAAAGTCTTTGTGTCTGTCTCTTTTTTTCCTTTTCTCAATCCCCAGCCGCCCCTACTCAGGACTTGTCCATTCTCTAGCCGTGATGGTCTCTGCCCAAGAGAGAAAACTTATACCAGAAGCATGGAAGTATGGAACAGACTAACAAATCTCAGAGGGAAGGAGGAGGAGGGATGAGAAGAGATTAACCAAAGATCTTACCTATGGACATAGACAGTAGAGTGGTGAAGGCCTGGGGTGGGGCAGGATGGGGGCAATGGGGAAAAAGGGAGACATCTGTAATACTTTTAACAATAAAGATTAAAACAAAAACAAACACAAATATACCCAGCCAGATGAGGCAGACTCAGAACTTGACCCCTAAACCTTTGCTCTTACCCAATCTTGCCCTTCTATGTGTCATTCAGCTAGCACAAAGCTGTGTGCATAATAAGTATTTGTTGAATTAAGGCTTTTTAGAAAAAAATTAAAGTTCTTCAGAAGATTCAGAAAGAAATTGAATTGAAAATACCAGAAGCAAATTCTTCTATCCAAAGAGTTGGAACATGCTTGACAGAGGTTTACCTCACTTTCCCAATATCCTTGGCTGAAAGCAATGCCATTCCCCACCCCCAAGGGAACACACTTTATAGAGACAGAAATGCTAAGAATCATCTACAAGGGGAGACATTCTGGTGAAGTAGCAGCTCTGGGAGCATGGGAGCCTCCGGATGGGTCCTCACAGTGGCTTTCCTACCATCTAGCCACTGGCACCTCCCTGGGATTCCCTGATTCTGTTAGCTCTTCCCCATTGTGTTCTCTGGAATAATGGCTCTGCAAGAAGTTTGTGTAAGAAGTGGTTTTGTTGTCAAGTACTATTGAGACATTGCATTTCCCTTTGGGAGACACCTAACCCATATTAAAGACTCTGAGGAGGCCAGCAAGAAAGATCCTGATTATTTAACACTAGGGGCCCGGTGCACAAAAATTTGTGCACTCGGGGTGGAGGGAGTCCCTCAGCCCGGCCTGTGCCCTCTCACAGTCTGGGACCCCTCAGTGGAT
>PVJC01038288.1:0-16822 GCA_004026665.1 Murina feae | reverse complement strand
TGCCAGTCTCCCAAGAATAAGTCTAAAGCTTTAACTTGGTGTCCTTTTCATCTGATTCCTCACCTCCTCAGCTCCTTCTCACTATTAAACCCATGCACTCAGGGAGTCTCCCAGGATGACTTCTTGAAACCCAAGTGTAGCCTTTAAAAGTCTCTCACTCTGCTCTGGAGTCCCTTATTTTAGTCCTGAGGTCTTGAAACGACATCTTTCTCTGAGAAGTACTGTGGGTTGACGAACTGGCTGCACATCTGCCTGGCTTTGGTTATGATTTCAGACTCACCCTGGTGCCGCTAACAACTTCTGTGGATTGATCCAGTGACCTCCCCACCCCTACCCTCAACCCCACTCCACTCTGTGAGCTCTCCGGCCCCTGAGTTGCCAGTCTGGTTCTGATCACTTCAGCTTCTACTTGTCTGGAAGAGCTATCAGAATGAATGAGTGAGCAAGTGAATTAATGAGTAAGTTTCTGCACAGACACCCAGGACCCTCATCCTATGCCGTGGTTCTTAGGTATGTACTGCCACAGCTCCCCTCCCTCCAGGCCCAACCTCCCTGAAGCAGCCCATTCTCCAAAATACCAGTAATCTCAGCCTTCCTTTCTCTATCCTCAAATCAAAATTTTCCTCCTCACAGAGGTGGCTGAGATGGGGAAAGGGTATAGGCTTGGGCCTCAGGAGGCATGAGATTTAGTCCCAGCCTTGTTCCCTAACTCCTGGGTAGCTCGCCAGCTAAAAGTGTCTCCTTCCAGAACTGCATGAGGCTTAGTAAGGTCATAAATGTAACAGATAACCCACGTGTAAGAGCTCAAGGCCCAGAGAAAGATGTATTTCAGAGTAAGGCTTGTTCCTATCTGATGCCCCAGGCCTGCCTACGTTACTAAATTGAAGACCACTGCTTCTTCTCAGCTTTTTCCAATTTCCATACCAAAGCTGAGATTGGTAACGTAGCCCTCCCCATCAGAACTGCTCATTGAGCAAGTCCTAGGCTTCCACCAAGTCACTTTGCCTTGTTTTATCTAATGTGACCTTCATAATATCTTTCTGAATTAGGCAGAACATGTCCCAATATCCCCATTCTATAACTAAGGAAACCAAGCTCAAACACTTGGACATACTTGTTCGTGATCACAGAACTAAGTGGCAGAACCAGGAGTCCATGCTAAAACCGTTTTGCTATCCCTTGCAAATAAGGTAACAAAATTGACCATGGGTTCTCGCTTCTTTCATTGCTTCCTTTCTTCCCCTCATGCATTGGAATGCTGTGGACACAGAGAAACAGCTCAGGGGCGTGGGACTTAATCCAAGGTGATGTTAGCTGTGTTTGATAGAGACACAGAATTCACAAAGAGCCCCGGGGGCCCAGGGCAGGGAGCTGGCATACCACTGTGCCTGAAGACAGAAATGTACATCTTTTGAAGGGAAACTTAAGCTTTATCCAAATACACGCACATGGGAAGGGGAGGGAAGCAGTCATCACCTATACAGGAACCTTCAGTTTGTCCATCATGCATTAGATTTGATGTAAAAAGCTCCAAGGGGTGAGAAAGGTGGATAAGGATTCACTTCCGGTCTTCTCTGTTGGGGTTCTTTTCAAGAGTGGCTTGTCAGCATTGCATTAGAGGATGACTGGCATTCCTCTATTAGGCTAACTGTGTGGGTCTAGACCTGTCCCAACAACTGTGAGTGAAGATTCTTGGCCCTCTAACCTACAAAAGAGACTGTGGTAGGCTTGTTGAAGACAGATTCAGGCAGGCCCAGACAGCTCCTAAAATGAGCCCTTGTTACGCAGGGGATGGCTCAGAAGTTCTCCTTTTCCAAGGAATCACCCACTGAACACAGCTATCAGCTCAGCTTCCTCCTACACACTCAACTCCCTGCAGCCTTTGAGAATCCCCCTACCCAGCTGGTTCCCTTGGCTAGGGGTCCCTTAGCTTTTATGCCCCATGTTCTTTTCTTTTTTAAAATACGTTTTTATTGATTTCAGAGAGGAAGGGATAGGGAGAGAGAGTTAGAAACATCAATGATAAGAAAGAATCATTGATCAGCTGCCTCCTGTACGTCAACTAGGGATCGAGCCTGCAACCTGGGCATGTACCCTAATGGGGAATGGAACTATGACCTCCTGGTTCATAGGTCGACACTCAGCCACTGGGCCACATCAGCCAGGCTGCCCCACATTAATTTCCAATTGGTTCTAAAGGGATCTGATGATGGCACACTAGCCTTGGAGAAGCCATTCACAGGCTCCACTTCACAGATCTACCCTCCGTTCCCACAGCTGTAGACTAAGGGGAAGGATCAAACCTACCCTGACCATCTCACAGGCGTGTTGTGAAGATACAATGAGGTCATCTAAGTAAAAGTGTTTTGCAAGTTCTAAGCTGTGATTATGCTGATGATTATCAGTGTTATGTTCACTGACTAGTTTGGGCCTGGAGACCCAGGAAACAAATCCAGGTGGAGTCTGGAGATAATTTTCAGGAAATGAGGCACCAGGGTCATGGGGATGTGCTGATTACAATGGCCCTGATTCCCATCTTAAGGGTAGAAAGAGAAGGGGACTGTTGTATTCTCAGACAGGCATGCAATAGAGCATGTCCATGTGCTCTTTCTGAAGAGAGAGCAACATTATAGAAGTTCTGCTGCCATTAGTTCCCTGCCCACACTATGCTGTCCCTGGGAACAGCCTTGCACTCCCAACTGACACTAATTGGTTCTCATCATAAGTTCAGCTGCTCAGCAGAAGCTCTAAATGGCTGGGAAGAGGTCGTATTTCAGAGACTCCCAGAATGGAACCCACAGAGGGGAGAGGCTAAGAACCAGCCGCCACGTCCCTGGAGTTCTATCCCCAGAGCTGGGCCCATTTTAACCACTGGAACAGGTTCCATCTATTCAGCAGCGAAGGTTCCCAGTGAAAGAGGACCTAGACATACCAACTCATTCCACAGTTTGCAGGGCCAGCTTTACGAACCACACCAAATTGAGTGGATTTGAGAACCAATTCAAAGCAGGCTTGTGTTCATATCTAAGCATGATTTCCGGGAAATGTTTAATATTAAAAGAGTTAAGGTTCTAGAGTAAGGTACACTTGGACTCAAAGTCTAAGTCATCCAGCCATCCCCAGTATGTTAGGCTATCCATCAGCATGTTAAGCCATCCATTTGCTATTTGGGAGAATCTAAAAACAGTTTTCTTATTTGCCAAATAGCAAAAAAGAATAGTATTAACCTTTTTGGGTAGTCGTGAGGAATGAATGGGATATGGAAGTGCCTGACAAGTAACCAGTATTCAATAAAGTCTGTGGTTCTGAACTTCTTGATCTAAGACGGTTTCACTCTAGATGTTAGATAAGGTGCCAGATTATAATTGTTCGTCATAAGATAATTACTTCAGTTGCCCAAGCTGGAAACGTAGGCGTCATCCTTGACTCCTCCCTCACCCTCATTCACCAAGGCCAATCAGCTAGGCCTGACTGCCAGATATCTTTTATATATGTACCCTTTTAAGGCCTCTTTATCAATCCAAGCCATTATGGCATGCCCCCTATTTTGCCCCCTTCATTGACCAGTTTATTAATCAAAGACATATATACAATTAGACAGAGAAAATCATACGAGATGATCAGTGTTCCCATAAGAAACAAAATGATGTGATTCTGGACAATGTACCATTCAGACCAAGCATGTCAAACTCAAAGGCTAACATGGGCCAAATAAAGGAGGCATGCGGCCCGAGGGGCATGAGTTTGACATGCTTATTTAGACTATTGAAATGGCTGAACATGACTTGAGGATCCCCTTAACTTCTAGTGGCAGAGGCCTTTCATGATCTGGTTCCTGCCTCTCTCTCCAGCTTTCCTTCTTGATTCTCCACCCCATGGTACCTTGCATGCTCATCAAACAGAATCATTTGTTGTTTGCTGGACAAGCCATGCTCTATGTCTCTCTTTACACACACTTTCCCCTCTGCTTTTATATTTCTTATTTCATTGAGATTTAATTGACATACAATACTGTATAAGTTTAAGGTGTACCACATAATGATTTGACTTACATATAATTGTGAAATGATACCACAATAACTTTAGCTAACATCCATTATCTCATATAAATTAAAAAAATATTTTTCTTGTGATGAGAACTATTAGGATCTATTCTCTTAACAACTGCTTTTTACTACCTTTCACATTCTTCACTTGGAATAGTCCTTTGGACTCAGCTAAAATTTTGCTCCCTCTGGGAAGCCCCTCTGGCTTTACCACCTCCCCTCCCTCCACACACACACACACACACCACCATCACCACCACCACCACCACCACCACCACCACCACCACAACCACCACATCTCAAGGACAAATAAGGTGCCCTCTCCCAAGCTCCCAGGAAACCCTTTTAATTCTTTCATAGCACTTGTCACTCTGTGTTTCTCAACTTCTTTGCTTGTTGGTCTTCCCGGTAGATGGTGAGCCTCTTGAGGACAAATATATATATATATACTAGGGGCCCGGTGCACAAAAATTTGTGCACTCAGCAGGGGTTGGGGGGGTACTTAATCTCTGCCTGTGCTCTCTCACAGTTTGGGACCCTGGAATCCATTGGGGCACACAGCACACACGGAGGGCACACCTCCCTGTGTGCTGTGTGCCCCGCACTGATTTCCAGGTCTCAGCCTCAGGGGCGGAGCTGGCTCAGATCCTCCGCCTCCCCCCCACCCCCCAGGCTGCCCATCTGCCTGGAATCCATGGTGGGGGGGGCATGGGCACTCAGGGAGGCTATCCCTCCCTGAGTGCCCGTGCCCCCACCCCATCACAGATCTACTTCCAGGCTGCTTTCTGCCTGGAGGTTTGGGGCTGCGGGAGGTCGCTCCTCCGGCCCCCCCCCCCACCCGTGTGGCCTGCAGGAAGGCAACAGATGGCGGCAGCGGACACCCGGAGGCAAGCCTCCGGGTGTCCCTGCCGCCATCTTGGCTGGGCTAATTTGCATACAGCCGCTCTGATTGGCTGGTGGGCGTGGCTCACCCTGTCTCGGAGAAATGGTTAATTTTACTATTTTGCTTTTATTAGTTTAGATAATATATATTTTATTGATTTTTTACATAGAGAAAGAGAGCGGGATAGAGAGTTAGAAACTTCGATGAGAGAGAAACATTGATCAGCTGCCTCCTGCACACCCCTTACTGGGGATGTGCCTGCAACCAGAATCGAACCTGGGACCCTTGAGTCCGCAGGCTGGCGCTCTATCCAGTGAGCCAAACCAACTAGGGCAGAGATATATTTGAATGTCTTTTTGCTTACTGCACTCAGAGTGGTTCCTAGCTCAGGGATGGGTGCTGCTAGCCACGCCACAAGATATCACTGATCTTAGGGAAGAGCCCATCAGCTCTAGAATTTCTGCACAGAGTTGCCTTCTTGAAGCTGTCTTAGAGCCTCTGCTTATTTTAACCAGAGGTCAGTGGACAACTGTGACCACTGTGAGTTTATAGCCCCAAATACTTCTCCAAGGCAGTCCACTCGGACTGGGCTGATTTGAGGGGCATTTCAGTGTTTGTAATGCTAGGTCTATTTTGAATTTGCCCTTATTTCTGGGGCACAGGCAAATGGAAGCCTGAGGAGTTTTCCGGGTTCCCTTGTCAGCACAGTGAGATTGGTGAGGTCTGCCTAAGTTCTCAGCCTCTTATCAGTCGCTTTCCGCCAGGCTTAGGGACCCCACCTGTTGGAGAGACCCTGCTCCCTTCGCAGATGCCTTGGAGGGACCACGGGAGGTTGGCTCCAGGGAGTGTCTGGCCTCTCACCTAGGCCCACTCCACCTGCCACGTTCTCAGTAACTTCCTTTCAATGTGCATGAATCTGTGCACTGGGCCACTAGTATAATAATAATGATTGATTATGAATCAAATTCAACTATATACACTCAGGAGTTAAAAGGAGAAAACAACCATTTAAATCGTATGGGCAATGCTGCTTAATAAGCCATCCTACTTGGTACTAATGGAGTGCTCCAGAAGAGATGGGAGATGGGGGACATGAGCCTTATGTTCCCTCAGTCAGGCCCAGTGCAAGTTACTGCCACACTGAATGTGATTCTGGAAAAAAAGACACAGTACGTCTTTTGTCTAAGAGCCAGTTACCTCAGCTGAATAAATGGCAGCTTACTTCAGTACAGGTTGCAATGATCATGTTGGACTTTGA
Organism: Murina feae; assembly: GCA_004026665.1. NCBI lineage: Eukaryota > Metazoa > Chordata > Mammalia > Chiroptera > Vespertilionidae > Murina > Murina feae. The sequence goes on along the minus strand of PVJC01038288.1, from coordinate 10,635 downwards.
GAAATAGTGTTTCAGTCTCCAAAATGATACCTTTATAAGAGATGTTCTATGCTATTTTAAATTCTATGCAATTTTCACCTGGCTTGCTAACTCTCAAGGTCTGTGTCTGTGTCAAGTTTAACTCAACCCATGGAGTGCCCATTTTTCTGCTCTGATTAACTCACAGGCCCAGTGCGGAGGAAAATAACCTTCATGGGAGAAGGGGCGTCATGCCCTTTGAGAAGTTTGGAGGGTGGGAGCCACCATCAGGAATAAAAGAGGACAAAAAACTAGGGCACTTCCTGTTTCCATGTCAACATGGAGTCTGGAACTGAAAAAATGGCACTGAGAGATACCGTAATCTTTTGTTTCCCTGTTGATCTGTTTGATATCTTCAGCATCTCGTCCTTGGGCGATTGAACTGGAAAGGGCATCTCCGGGTGACCGGAGAGCCTCCAGGGTTGGGAAGTGGCAGCACTGAGTGTCTGGGATCCACTGTGAGAGGGGGGTAGGCAGGGAACCCTCAGCAGGAAGCTGGGCTTCATCAGGTTTTTCCTAAGATTTGTGGACAGCCGTTGCCAGTTTGGCTCAGTAGACAGAGTGTCAGCCCGAGGACTGAAGAGTTCCGGGTTTGATTCTGGTCAAAGGCATGTACCTCAGTTGCAGGCTCAATCCCCAGCTGTGGTTGGGGCATGTGCAGGAGGCAAGCAATTGATGTGATTGATGCCTCTCTCTTCCTCTTTTCCACTCTCTCTAAAAATCAGTGGAAAACCTGGCTGACATGGCTCAGTGTTGAGTCGACCTATGAACCAGGAGGTCACAGTTCAATTCCATTAAAGGCACATGCCCGGGTTGCAGGGTCTATCCCCAGGGTGTGTGTGTGTGTGTGTGTGTGTGTGTGTGTGTGTGTGTGTGTGCAGAAGGGGGCCCATCCATGATTCTCTCCTTGATGTTTCTATCCCTCTCCTTTTCCTTTCCTTTCTGAAATCAATAATATATATATATTTTAAAAATAAATTAAATAAAAATATCATTGGATGAAGATTAACAAAAGGAACATAAAACAAAAAAGATTTGTGGACATATGTTTTAATTGCGTACAAATTTATATAAAAAATAGAATTCAATAAGCTGTTTCAGATGGGAGTGAGACCCTTATGCATAATGCAAGATGAGAAATGTGCTTTTCTCTGAGAGAGAGGTGGGGGAATCCTGAAGGGGGGGTTGAGAGGAGAGGGTTGGATAGAGGAGACAGGGGAAAAGAGCCAGCCAGAGAGGCCGGGACCAGCCAAGTTTCCGTGCTACTCCATGCTAGGGATGCTGATGGAGGCTTTTATAAGGAATCATGCTGTACAATATCCCTTTTAAAGGGCTGTCACAACAAATACCACCAACTGGGTATCAGTAGAGTTGGTTCCTTCTGAGGCCTTCGAGGAAGGATCTATTTCATGCTTTCCCCAGCTTCTAGTAATTTGCTGAAAACCTTTGCCGTTCCTTAGCTTGCAGAAGCATCCCTAATCTCTGCTCTCATTTTCACATGACATTCTGGCTGTGTGTGGGTCTGTCCTTAACTTGATGTGTCCCTATAAAAATTACTCCTTTTTGTAAGGTCACCAGTCATATTAGATTAGAGGCCACCCTAATGACCTCATTTTAACCTGACTAGCCCTGTAAAGAACCTGTCTCCAAATGAGCTCTATTATGGAGTGCTGAGAGTTAGGACTCCAGCATCTTCTCTGGTGGGAGAGGGAGTGGAGACACAATTCAACCCACAACAGCCTTCCTCTTACTCCTCACCGAATCAGCTGTTGAGCTGGATTCCCTCAGAACTCCCACGCGAGGGCCACGGGCAACCACAGGTAACATGAGCACAAGCAAGAGCTCAGGGGCAGGGGGCCATGTGTTAGGTCGGAAGGGGGTCCAGGGGTTGATGCATGCCTCCACAAGGCAGATGGTGACACAGATACCGGTCCCTCCCTGGAATGCCCCCACAAGGTCAGCTACTAGACAGAGGACACAGGTTGCTTCCTGGAAGCCTAAAGACCCCCAGGCGGGAACTCCCAGGGCTTGTGCTCCCCCGCCCTCACTGAACAGCTGTATAAAATACGCCCCTTACTCCCTCTCTGCGCGACTCCAGCGGCCCCCTCCCCGGGGCCTCTGGACTTGGCCCGGAGAGCGCAGAATAAATTCCCTTCCTTCAATCTTCCCGATTCTCTGACTCAGTTTCCTCCTGTGCCTCGAACCTCACATTATGATGCCGAACCCAGGTGGGGCGAGCACCCTACCCTCCCGTCTCTCCCTTTCCCTATTCTCTCGGCTCAGGACCTCCTGGCTTCTTTCCTCGGTCTGGCTTCTCTCCGGGCTTGGCAGTCAGAGGTAAGTCCCGCCTCCCCCGCTGATCCCTGAGGTCTCCGCAGGCCTCTCTGCCCCTAAAACCGTGGCCCACGTCAGAGAACGCCCCATCTCCGGACCCTTCCAGGAAGGGTTCTCCCGGGACCTTGGAGATACTAGAGATGTCTATATCTCCTTGGCTTCCTTCTTCTGTCCAGGCTGGGGTTTGAATGACTGTGACACTGGCCCGGCAGGCTCAGTCACCGGCCTCAGGCATTTAGCATGGGGAAGGGAAATTCCAAACCTGATCTGACCCCAGTACACCTCTAGGGTGCCTGATCGCCAATCTGGCAAAAACTCGGCTTGTCTCCAGACCTCCGTCCTAAACTTCTCATTTACTTCTGCAACGTGACATGGCCTCACACGAATTGGACAATGGGTCACAGTGACCCAGAAATGGGACCCTGGATTTTAACTCCTCCCTGACCTCAGTAATCTCTGCCTGCGAACCGGGAAGTGCCCCAGGCCTCTCTCCAAGCCTTTCTCTGTCTGCGCTCCCGCCCCTCCCTAAGCTTTCTCTGACTACTGATACTGACCTCTGAAATCTTTCCTCTGCCTCCCTCCAAAAAACCTCCTTCTGCCTCACTGTCTGTACCCTGTTCTCCTCCTCCTTCCCGAACCTTTCTCCAGCAGGCAACGCCCTTGTCTTCTGCGGCCACAACAGGCCGCTACCAGAACCCGAGGGTGTGCGCTGAGAGGCCAGGCCCTGCGCCCCCTCTCTCTGGACACCGACCCCCCCTTCTCTTCTGTGGCCATAGCAGGCCACTACCAGAACCCGAGGGTGTGCGCTCAGAGGCCAGCCCCACACCCCCTCTCTCTGGACGCCGACCCCCTTTCTCTTCCGCAGCCCTGCTGCAACAGGAACCTAAGGGTGTGCTCGGAGGGCCATGCCCCCTGCACTCCCTCCCTCCCTCTGGATGCTGACCCCCCCTTGCCTCTTGCCCCTCTCCTCCCCCCACCTGGCGCCAGTGCACGAAGCCGCCCCTCCCCTCTTGAGCAGTCGGCCTGTCTCTGACTGCCCAGCACCTGTGTGCACGGCCCCTCCCCCCTCCCTCCTCACCACCCTGCCGGTCTGTCCGAGTTAGCCAGCATCTCCCTCCACCCCTCCGCCTTCCTCCTTCCCTCTGCAAAAATCCAGGCCAGGCCGGCCACCCCCCAACCCCCACTCAGCCACCTTCCCCGCGGAGCTGCAGATGGCAGAATCTCCCGTCCCGGCCCCCCTCTCCTGGCCTCCCTCGTGCTGCCGCCGCAGCCCCACGGTCCCTTCTCTCAGTCTGCATGGGGTTCGAGGAACTTCTGTCCCCTCAGCCTCCTCCCTTAGTCTGTGGGGCACCGCTCACTCTGGCCCCTCCCGCTCATTTCCCGCCACCACCGGAGCCCGCAGCCAGGAGCCCACAGCCTCGCCCTCCCCTGCCCAAGCCAGGCAACTTCTCTCCATCCCGGACTGTTTCCCCAGACAGTTAGCACACAGGTGTGTACTTCCCTCAAACCCCTGGTCTGAGATCTAGGGAACAAGGCCTTAAGATTTTAATGCCCGTGAGGAGCTGGCAGTCAGCTCCTTCAACAGAAGGTGGACCCGCGAACTCAAGCCTTAGTTACTACCCTGCAGGCTGACAACAGCCGTGCATGGCCCCCCGGGGGCTGTGCATGGTGGGGGTGCAACGAGGGACAAACACCACCAGGAGACACATGCGGTAATGAAGGCCACTGGGCAAGGCAGTGCCCCAGCCCTGGACTCCACCCAAGCCCTGCCAGGCATGCAGTCAAAGTGGCCACTGGAAAAGGGACTGCCCCTCCAATCATGACCCGCCGATGTCCATGCCGGGACTAGCCGAAGACTGAAGGAACCCGGACTCAACGACGACCCCCCAATCACCCTCGCCGAGTCCAGGGTAACGCTAAAGGCAGCAGGTAAATGGGTCCCCTTCCTAGTCGACACAGGGGCCTGCCTTCTGCATCCAGCCCAGGGCTACTCTCCTTCCATGATCTCGGCCAAGGGTATTGACAGCAAATCCACCTGAACTTTTCTCTCTCGTTCCCTGATGGTTTTAACCTTTTTTCCCCCCCCTTCCTGCTGGTCCCGCCCACTCGCCAGCAGCAGGGGCAAAGCCAGCGACACAAGTTACACCCTTCCCCAACCCCCCCAGCAGAATTTCACCTCAGCAGCTTCTGGCCCCATGCCCCCTCCCTCACTCCACCCTTCCCAAAGAACAACTTCCTTGACTGAGATCGTTATCTCTAGGAAAAATGGGGCAGTTTTAAAATCTAAGCGGCTGAAGGCCTGTGAAAAGGCTGTGGGACCCGCACCCGCCTCCACTGGGTGCTGTTCCTCTTCTATGTCTGTCCCTACTCGGGCAGCTGCTCTGAGAACACCACGAGAACAGGTTTCTGCCCCAGCCAGAACCAACCAACCAAGGCTCCGGGGGGGACCAGCCCTTCACCCTGGTGACTCGGTCCTCCTTAAGGACCTCACACTGTAATCCTTACAACCCCCACCGCAGCCAAACTGCTTGGCGATCCGTCCTGGCACCACCTCTCCAGGCTCAAGAGGACCCCAGAGCAGCATGACTTCTATAAAGGTGAGGTGTTCGGCTTGCTAAGGCCCTCCTTAGTCCCCCTCCCCCTCCTCCTTCTCCTGCACCTGAGCAACCTACACCCGCCCGTAGGGCCACCTCCCTCCCTGCCATGTTAGGGGTATCGCTGCCTCAGTAAACCCTGCTGGGAGAAGGGCCCCTCGGGAACAGTCTGGTCACTGCCAGGACCCCAGTGACAAGCTCCAGTTAGCCCTGGAGTCCACAACTGCCTCTTCAGCCTCTCTACAGCGGCAAGTAACGTCAATAGCCCAGGTAGCCGCACAGAACTGACACGCCTTAGATCTCTTGACAGCAAAAAAGGAGAAACCTGCCTATTCCTTCAGGAACAATGCTCCTCCCACATCAACAAGTCCGTAGTGGAATAAAACATGCAGACCCTGACTGAGCTGAGTGAAGAATTACATACAAGACACTCCTTGGACAACTCTCCTTTCTGCTGGTTCTAAAGCCCCCTAGCTACCTGGGTCCTACCCATGATAGGGCCCCTAATTCTCATCTGTGTCTTTTTTCTCTTAGCCCCCTGTCTCCTTACATTCATCCGCTCCTGAGTCGCAGAGATGTCACGATGACTGTAAATCAGCTCCTGCTCCATCCCTACACTCGCTACCCTCCGACCCCCAACCTGCCTTGCCTGACCCCGGCCTTTGAACCCCCCTCTCGTGGTCCTTGGTCAGCTTAAAGCAGCCAGAATGAAAACTGCGCCCCCTATCACCAAAAGGCCGGAATGTTAGGCTGGAGGGGGGGTCTAAGGCTGTTACATGCCTCCGCGAGCTTCCCTAGAATTCCTAACAGGTCAGCTGCCAGACAGATGGCGCCAACCTGGAAGCTGTGAAGAACCCCGGCGGGGGAACCTCCACAGCCTTCCTAGAAACCTGAAGACCCCTGGGCGGGAACACCCACAACTCATGCTCTCCCACCCTCACTGAACAGCTGCACAAAAAATACCCCCTACTCCCCCTCCGCGCGACTCCAGCGTCCCGGTTCGCCCGGCGAGCGCAGAATAAATTCCCTTCCTTCAATCTTCCTGATCCTCTGATTCAGTTTCCTCCTGCGCCAAGAACCTCACACCATGGGCTCACAGGAAACTTGAGGAAGGACTTCTCATGTCCACTGGCCATCCACTCGGGGTTATAGACAAGTTTTCAGAACATTCCATTGAAAGCACATGTCAACTCACAACCTTGCTGCAAGTAGAAGGGCCCCACTAGGCTGATTTAAAAATTTGCTCATGGTAGGGGCATCTTATGGCAAAAGAGACCGGTTAGAGCCTTATTAGGAGAAGAAAAGAAAGATTTTTTGGTTAAATAACTGACTTAACACAGTCAATTGAGCACAGTCTGCAAGTAGGAAGTTGGGTGATTAGATTCCCAGAACAAGCTTAATCTCATTAAAGTTGACCAGAAAATGCAGAAAAGCATTTTATCATTCCTAGGTCAGATTTAAAATGTTTTTTCTCTTGTAGGGGTTCTAAGCTATTTGGCCCCAGTTGACAAGTGGGCTGTATTCTAAGGATCTCAGTCTCCCTTCACAGGCACTTCTTCACCTCTTCTGCCTTAGCATCTGCTCCGAGCTCATGTCCTTCTTAGTCCTCAGGAGCAGCTCCTGCCCAGCCTTCCTCACACTCCAAGAGATGGGAGTTACATCCTCCTACAAAAATTAGGCTCCTTCTAGGCTCTGTTCATTCCTGCCTCTCTCTCCTTTCACCTCAGTCCATCTCCTTCCGTCTCATTGTGTTCCTGTTGCAGAAAGATCAAAAAACTAAGCGACGCTTTGAAGAGGTGGAGAAATCACAGTTTTAATAACACACGCGGACTCTGGGGTGTCCGAAATCCCAAATCCAGAGCGGCCCTAACACGCAAAAACCTTGCTTTATAACTGCCCCTTGAGTTTATTGATTTGCAAATATACTCCCCCCCCCCCCAAGGCCCTGAAGGGAGAATTCTTTTTATCTACCCTTACCCCAGGTGTTTCAAGGTGCCAGTGTCAGAACAAAGCCCCCTGCCCTTCCACAGGGCAGGGCTTTGTTAGGTTTTATGGCCTGACATTCCTTTCAAGACCAGTTTCCTCCTCATTCCCCTCCCCACACTTGTCCCACAACCTTCTTTAGCCTTGTGGAGCAATATAAATTCTATTATTTTTCATCTAATACAATTTCCACCCCACGTGCATTCGATAATAGAGTCATAACATACTACAGACTGATAACCACTAGGACAAAGAGTAGTTATGACTATTCCTGTCAAACAGATGTCCTTGCTGCGTGGGGCAGAGCTCCCTTCTCTGCGTCCTGCGTACGAGGAAGAGGGCCTGAACCGGTTCCTTCCCTGGAGGTGCCCTCTGTAGCAGGGGCCTCCCACACCCCTACCAGGTCTTCTAGCCTTGACAGGTCTGAGTTCACATCCTGAGCAGGCTCCCCGCCTCCAAAAGACCAGCCCCCAGCCTGGGGCTCTCCCCAGGCACCAAAAGGTACTCTTCTGGGTGGAGGACCGATAGGTTCAGAAGTGTGTGGCCCCGAAGGTCAGTCAGGGAGGAAGGGCCTGGGCACTGGTGTTAGGGCATCTTCACAGGTGCAGCCAGCCACAGGAACCCAGGGCTTCTGGGTGAGACGAGGGCTCTGGGTGCCAACAGGAGATGTTCGTCAGGCCTGGGGCTAGGCTGGCACAGAGCTGCTCCCCAGCTCTGAACTCATGCAGAAGCACGCAGGTCAGGTCTATGCCTTCACTGTCACCACTGAAGAAGAAAGTCTTGGCTTTCCTGTGGTGGCCAGGCGTGAGCTGGAGAGCAGGGTAGTCAGCGGCCAGAGGCTTCACCATGAACAAGCCCATTGCCAAGGTCATGAAGAGGACGGGCAGCAGCAGATCACAGAGTAAGCGGCATGTGCGGCACAGCCGCTGGGTCAGCAGGGCAGCCACCTGCATGAGGGTTCTGGCAAGGGCACCGTCACGCCGGAGGCCTCGGGCTCTGCGCCTCCAATCCCGTCCCTGGGGTCACGTCTGACTGCTCTCTGGGATTTTGCAGAAGCATCAGAAGCACCTCCTCCAAGGTGGCATCTGCGACCCCACAACCCGCCAGGCACAGGTGGTGCCGGTTCTGCTCCAGCGCCTGGAGGAGCCCCTTGAAGCTGGCTCAGTCAGCATCCCTGGGGAGGACACAGCTCAGCATGCGCCCGCTGCGGTCTTTGAGAGATGCTTGTGGGACGTAGGTCTGCCTCAGGGCCGCAATGCAAGCTGCGTCCTGCAGGCTGTCCAACTCCAGAGTGGAAAGCTGCTTCGTGTCAGGCAGAGGCCTTGGCCATAGACCTCGGTCAGGCTGAAGGGGGCGCCACAGTAACGGAGCCGGCCCTGCTGCAGGACGGCCACATGGTCACTCAGCGCCTCCACCTCGTCCAGTTGGTGTGTTGTGGGGATGATTGTCCGACCTTCTTACTGGATGAGGTCATCCCAGATGCTGCGCCAGGAGCAGGGGTCCACCCCACTAGTGGGCTTGTCCAGCACCAAGGTCTTGAACGTGCCGAGGAAAGCGGCACTGAGTGACAGCCTCCTCCACAGGCCTCCGGACAGGGCACGGGCTGGCTGGTGCTGATGCTGCATCAGCAACCTGCTGCCAGGTGCCCAGGTCCGCTGTGGCGACTTGATGGATGTGAAGAGCAGCAGGTGCTCCAGGACAGTAAGCCTGTCCAACAGGACATCCTGCTGAGGACATACTCCCATCTCCTTTCTGACCACAGCCAAGTCAAGTCTGTCTGAAGGATCCTGCCATACTCGAGGGCGGCCACAGAGGTGGGCGCATACAGATCTGTCACCAGTGACCTTCCACTCAGGCTGGGTTTCCCTCATTCGGGAGCAGTGGACCCACTCAGTCCTGCAACCCCAAGAGCCATGGGGGTGGCCAGGACGACAGCATGTGGTCCCCTCCAGGCAGGAGCCAGTTCCTGGGTGGCCCCCACCCCAACAGAGTCATCAGACTAGAAGGCAGGACCTCCCGGAAGTGCTCCGTGCTCCTAGGCTGCCCTCTAGGCAGGCTGCAAAGCCCGCAAGAACTTGAGTAAAATCAAATATGCAGTTCCCCCTTGCTTCCATGAAGTTTCCATAACCTTCAGCAGCTAGCCCAACCTGAGCTGGGCATGGGAAGCGGGAAGCCCATGCATTGTTGGGGGTATAAAGTCCCTATTCTTCCTTCCCCAGCACTGCCAAGGACAGGGACATTGGGGAGGTCTCTCCACCCAGGCAAAGCTGTGCTGAGCCATCTGGCACCACCAGCAGCGACAGGCACCAAAACTCCTTCAGCACAACCAACCAGTTCCATTCCCAAATGTCCCTGGTTTAGGGAAGACAAAATTTCTGCTCAGTTTTTCTATTCTACTTGTCCCAGCTTACTGTCCTATCATCTATTCAACTTCAAACGCCCTTCTCCATCTTCCTCTATTGCACCAAAGCCACACTTTTCATTTAGTTAGAACTCTTAGGCTCAAGGCTTAATTGTTCCTACAGTTGAGGTTTGTGCCACCCCTGACATTGGCATGGTTACACGGGCCTGCAAGACAGTATACAGGCTGCCAACCATCTCTCAATAGAGACAAAAATCTGATGGTATTCTTCTTTGCCCAGTTGGGCACCTGTCTTTTGACAACTGAATTCAAATCTGTAAGAAAATTAAGATTACTATATTTACATAGTGAAGTATAACATTGGCACTGTGGCTGCTTCTGACAGCTAAATCTTCTGCTACTACACATGACACATGGCTAACCTTAAACAAAAGTAAACAGCCAGCATTTCTTAGATTGACATTTATCAACACACTTTAAGTACACTCTTACTTTCAAGAAAATATACATTCAACAAAGTACGATAAACTTTCTGTAATAAAAACTAAGAGCAAATTAAAAATATCTCATTTTAGTTCAGTAAGCAAATATTTTCTTTTGTGATTTGCAAATTCAGAGGGAGGGGTGACCCCCACCTTCCCAAGATGGCATTCCCCATGAGAGCCACGTGCCGGCAGAACAGCTGCCCAAACCCCTTTTCAGATATAAGAGATAACTTGCTTATATTACATGACTTAACAAGATGAAACGCAGACAATAAACATTCAAACAGCACATTTTTACAAAGGGAAAATCTAGATCAAAACTCTTATCTCTTCACACACACTCAGTACTGAGAAACCCCTGAAGACAGGGCCTGAGGAATTCAAAATGCAAATTAACCACAGTCCTGGCCTGAGCCAAAAAACCATTTCCTGGCAAAACAAACTGCTAGTTCAAACAAACAAACATGCATTATCCTGACCCCATGATGATCAGTGGTGCAAGACAGACAAGGGAAGGGGTGACCTGCTTTCACAGATCCTCACTCAGATGCCTGCCTGGCCACGTCCCTTGGGAGCTTAGATTTGTCTTAGTTAAGGTGCACCCATATAAACCCCGGGCCTGGTCACCTCCACGTGGGGGTGAGTCACTGTTATGCCTTATGACAAATTGCGGAACCGCAGGTTGGGGCCCACTCGGACTCCGTAACCAAGGTTGTGGAGCCACACAAAGGAGAGGAGGGGGCAGGCCCCCTCCCTCCACACTCACGCACTTTCACCCGATATTTACTCAGAGTTTAAAATACAGTTTACCCCACTCCTAATTCCTGACCTGAGGGGCCTGCTCTCACCGGATACCCAC